>CM033727.1:5045377-5326675 GCA_019671005.1 Hibiscus mutabilis | reverse complement strand
TAGTTAGGTATGTGCATGTAGGATATGTTTAAATAGGTAATAAAATTCTATTCATGGTTTGTTATTCACTAACCGAGTATTCCTTCCTATCCTATCTACATACACTCTCCTTCGTTTCATTCGGACTGGAAAGGACGACCGTCCCACATGAAAACATTGATATTTTCCCATTGATTATTGTACATAACGAACGGATAATATCCTAATGAAAGAACGATAATATTCGAAAGAGAAGAAAGGTGATGTTAATAGAAACCGAATATGGACTACTGAGAATGTGTACCTCACAATGACCATCCACAAAGACCAAATGTGGCCGATTTGGCAAGCCAGTAACCCTGGAAGAAACGTACGCACTGTACCAATCCGTCACGGTGTGGAAAAGGTTTGCATACTCGAATCGTGTTATCAGAAGTGTAGGCTCCTCTACCCACTGTGATCAAAGCTCCCCATATCAGAATCCAAAGTAGAAAACAGAAGAACTAAAAATCAACAAATTGAATCGGATTAAGTTCACATTCCATGAAAATGGCATAAAATTAGAATGCACAGAGTCAAAATCAAAATGAACCGGATTGGAAGAAAACTAACAAATCAACTACTTGTCTAAATCAAACTAGTAAGTACTTACAAACTATATCAACATTCCACTTTCTAACCAACTGATTGCAAACCAAAGTTGCAAATTTCAATTCATAAGAATCGGGAAATCAATAACTTATACCTACCAGAGGACCCGTAATCCGTGATTGGCAAGACTCACCGGATTAAGATGCTGCCTATCTAAAAATCCCCAGACATTAGACCAATAAAACTAACAAATCAAGCTAGTTTCCCCTGGACAAGACACAAACAGAATAGCCTAAAGGCCCTAAACATATGTTTTGACATACAGACATGCATTAAATCATAACCCACATCTGCATAAGCATTAATCTACTTTCAAGACTTTCAATAACAGACAGAAATAGCAACTTTCATCAATCATCGGGACCGATCAGCTGAAATCGAAAGCTTCGAAAAAAGGAAATTGATGAATCTAATCTAACCTCTTGGCAAGTGAAATCAGTTTCACCCACAACAACGATGGATTTCAACAATTCCCTCATAGTATGTTTCAAAACATTTCCAACAGGCAAGAACTGGTCCAAAAACTCATCCCCAACAAGCTTCTTTCCCTTTAACCTCGATCCTCCTCCATGAACTTCAACCTCGAAAGCTCCATCTTCAAACTCAGGCAATTCTTCTTCTTCAGTTCTCCCAATAACATCCTCCAGCTTTTCACCACCTCTCGACATCTTAATCTTCTCGGGATCGATCCTTATCCTCCCACCTTCACAGACTGAGCTCCTCAAGGTCTCGGAATAATGGCACCTGAACCAGCTCGACCCGGATCTTGCGGCGGCTTTGGGGGACACAACATCGGCTACCTTTGTAAACCCATTCCCGAAATAAGCTTCGCATGACTTTGGAGCTACGTTCGAGGTCAAAGACCAGGGAAGATACGATGGAATGATCGGCCATGGCTTTGACAAGTGAGGTCCACGGTGTGGGATTTGACCGCGGAAACCCTCGGCCGTCGTGTCGCGGGGGCGGTCGTCGAGGTGCGGGTGGTGGTTGGAGGCGAAGTAAAAGTAAAGGGAGATGGAATTTAAAGCAAAGAGAGCTAAGAGGATCTTGAGAAGAGTACACTGTTTCTTGCTCATGATTTTTGCGGTTCTGAGATTTCTTGATTACTGTGTTTTCTTACACAACAGATTTTCTTCAAGACAAGAGTAGTTTGAGTTTATGTTTTTGTGTTTTGTTTTTAATCTGACAAGCTTCGGTAGTTTCTTCTGTTATTTATCAAAGTAAAAAATGAGAAAAACATTCGGAAATTAGAAATTGAGTTTGTTTTATTGTATTCTTTAACTTTTGTTTTCTGATTACATAATTATAAAAATATTTAACTACTTAATATTCTTTTATTAATTTAGTTCCTTTTTTCTGTTTAGGTTTACTTGAGATTACTATGATATTAATAAAAATAATGGTTGGGACGATAATTTTTGTAAGAAGATAGGATGAATATGAGATAAAAAAAAACGAGAATTTTGTTAACTCAATTTGTTCTATTTATAAGATTATAATTCGAACTTTTAGTATTGTTTAAGGGAGTTAATGCCTCATCTTATTAGATCAATTAATTGTTGGTGTTCAACACTATACTTTAATCGTTACCCAAAGTTTCAATTTATAGGATAAATATTTGATTACAAAGTAATTATAATCAAATTGAATTCCCTACTTTCAAACAAAATATAATAATAAAAGTATACTTATGTACAGATACTGAATGTTAAGACGTGTGTCATATTTTAACTCACAAATTTTAACTTTTTATGCCATCTGCTATAAGTGTATTAAATATAATCTTTTATGTATTATTTTCGAAATATATTATACCTTATCATTATACACTAATTTTCAAATTTGTTTTTGAAATTAAAGTAGAAAATATGTAGGTGACAATAGAAGGATCCATGGAATTAATTTGAAATTTGAATGCGTTAAAAGTCCCCCTTTTTTTTCTAAGGTTTTAAATTGGTGGCCAAGACTACCAAAGCTGGCCTAGTTTGACAACCAAGCATCAATGCTAATAGCCCAGGGCTTGTTGGAATTTTTTATTCTTAAAAAACTATTGATTTCGGTTCATGAAGGTTATATCAGAAGTAGGGTGACAAAAAATTGCATTGAATTGTGCAAATTATTTAAACTTTCTTTATGTATATATAGCATAAAGGAAGAGAGATTGTCTGGATCAAATCCGAAATTTAATGTTAATTCTGATTAAAATGATGTGGTTAGTGAATTTTTTCTGAAACTTTAGTGTGTAAAGAAAATTAAGATTAATTTAGTGGGTAGGTTTTAGAGGTTTATTGGAAGTAAACAACATGGTAAGGTTTAGATTTAATATAGTGTTATTTTAAAAAAAAAATAATTATGTTTAATCTGTAAAGTGATTTTTTTGTATACTTACTCGAAAGAAAAAAATCGTACCTCTATTCTTAAATTTGTAGATCTGCAATTGTCCTTACCAATACATCTCATGCTTGATAAATAATGTACATATTTTGTTTACTTCCATAATACCCTTCTGAAACTTTCTTGACTGAGCATAATAAATAATGTGCATATTTTGATTATTAAGATGCCAATGACCATACTCTCTTGCCAAAATGAACCAATGGGTACTTAGCCAACAAGAAAACAAGAATCAGAACCCCAGAGTAAGACCAGACTCTGATCGCCAGTGCCTTGCTTTCTCGAATCCGTTTCTGTAGTTCTCAAAGTCGTCAATCGTCCGATCGATCTCTTCTTGAGTGTTCATCACGAAAGGTCCGAATTGCACCAAAGGTTCACACAATGGTTCACCCCCTACTAAAATAAACCTCAGCAGTTTAGATGACTTGTTCCATGCCTCCAAGCCATCTCCAGGTCCTAGAAGCAACAAATGGTGCGCGTTCACCGGCGATGACTTCGACCGGCTGAAGATACCCTCGCCCTCCAAGACATAAACGAAGGCATTCCACGATCCCGGAATCGGCTGCTGGAGGTGAGCTCCCGGTTCTAGAGTGAAGTCCAAGTACATTGTTGGGGTTCTGGTATAAATTGTAGACTTGGCTCCCAAGGCCTCACCAGCTATAACTCGAACTTTGGTCCCATCTTTCGTAGCTTCCGCAATGTCCTTACTCGATATTTCTTGATACCTCGCCTCGATCCTACAAAACAAAAATGAACATAAAGATTAAAGCAGAAGGCCTTTTTGACAGCATGCGTATGCTAGTGGAACAAGCATTAAGCCCATTTTCATGATCAAAGATTCTTTCGAAAATGGGGCACGAACAAAAGGCAACAACTCGAAAGCTGACCACATCGAGCACGATGCCGAATTCAAAACCAATTTGACAAACTATCCTCATTGAACTCACATTTTGTATTTGGAGGAGAGATTGATCCATAACTGGAGACCTTTCTGGGTTCCTTGAGCTGCAGGCATCTCCGAGTGAACGATGCCTCGTCCGGCCGTCATCCATTGCAGATCGCCCGGGCCAATGGTCCCTTTATGCCCATCAAAATCTTCATGTTTAACTGCCCCCTAATATGTCAACCAATTGTATGCCTCTCAAATAAGTTTCTTTACATGAAAAAATATTTCTCGAGGGATCAAATTCGATCAAGTCTGTACCTGTAACATGTAGGTGACTGTCTCAAATCCTGTTCAACACAAATATATATATATATATATTATACATAAGAATCAACATTTTCCCATCTCCAGAAACAGAGTCCATTTTCTCGAGAAAATAAAATCAAACCTCTGTGGGGATGATCTGGAAATCCAGCTGGTGCTGTCACTGCAATAATCAAAACCAAAACCTTAATGCAATTCATACATACATACATACATACATACATACATACATACATACATACATACATATACCATGAAAACAGAGGAAACTGACCTGAGAATTCATCCAAAAAGAGGAAAGGATCAAAGTATCTCAACTCAAACCTGCAAAAAAAAGACACCCTTTATTCCAAACATCTCGAATTCATCAAATTTCCACTCGTTTTATTCTCTTACATGCCTATGCTTCTTCTTACAACTGCTCCAACTCCTTCGGGTTGGGGCCTAGCCAAAAACTTCCTCACCACTAACCTTGGCTCCTTCAAACCAACACATGAACTCTCTTTCTCCGTCATTTTTATGTCCTTTTGTTGTCTGTTTATTATCAGCTAAAACCACGGTTGTACATGTTCGTGAAGAGTTCAAATGAATATATAACGAGAAAACAAGAAATCATATGGTTAATTGTAAATTATTGGGTAAACTACCTATTTGGTACCCACATATTCTCACGTTTTTGTTTTGGTCACCCAACTAATTTATATTTTTGTTTTGGTACCCGCTGTTAAAAATAAACAGTAAATTGACGTATCATTTTCTTATTAGGAGAGAGAAAATAAACAATAATTAAGAAAAAAACACAATGTCAACTTTTTTGTTAATTTTTAACGACGAGATACTAAAATAGAAACAATGAGTAACGTCAGCTACTATTTTGTCAAAAAAAATTAATTGAAAATTAAAATAAAAATACGAGAATAGATGAAGTACCAAGTAGGTAGTTTACCCAAAAACTATTTTGAAGGTCAAAGGGTAAGTGTGAGGCCGAATAAGACCCACATGGGACATGGAAGTTTCCTCGAGCTGGAGGGGGAACGTCAGCATGGCGTTGCCATGAAGTGGGATGATGCAGATTTTGGTCACATCATTGAATGATGGACACGTGTAAAATCAGGGTCCGTTTGATTATCCTAAGTGGGACTCCAAAGGTTCCAAGCCATATATGATATTGGTGGACCAACTGGAAAATTTTGAAGCATGAATATATGATTATTGGTCCACAAAAGGATATTCTTATTGCATATTGGTTTTTCTAGGGCAGTGGCTGTTTTGTTCTTTCCCTTATTCCCCTGCAAAAAGAGGAATAAGTTGGTCCCATTTTTTCTCTAATTTATATTCGAGAGAATGTAAGATTCGAACTCTTGATCTAATATCAGTTTTAAAGGTTCATTTGAATACGTAACTGTATGAATTTCGATAAAATTTAAAATAATAAAAGAGATGAGATTTATTACTATAACAATAAGAAGATTAAAATATTTACATTATCTGTTAAAGAAATATTTTAACAAAAAGAAAGAGGAATATTTGTTCATGTGAGCTACTCTTAACTCACTAAAGAATAAAACATTTTTATAATAAGAAATTCTCACTAATCCAAAATGGAATAAATGTTTTTTATTTTAATATTGCTAGCAATTTATTGCATTATAAAAATAGGTCTATAGAATGTTCTATGCATATAATCAACCCCCCCCCCTTTTTTCTTCCTTCTCAATGGTTTTGAAGTGTGAAATTATCAATCTATGGCCACTCGATCAAGTGATAATAAATTTGATGTGAAACATTTACTATTATTAAATATTGTATATTTTAACAGTGCAACTTGCGAACACAATTAACTTTTTATTGTAAATAGTTGTAGTTTTGTTTGATTGTAAACAAGGACGAAGCTGAATTCGAATTATTAGGGGTAGATTGATTAATTTTGAAACAATTAAGGTTTTAAAAAATAATTAATCATAGAACTAGTGAAATTTAGGTTTAGTTTTATAAACTTTAAAATCGAAAGATCTTTTATAGGTTATTAAACTAAAAAAAATGAGGGGTCAATGTTTAATTTTATTAATTTTAAATTATAAGATCTTAAAATAGTAAACCATGAAATTTTAGGAGGTACAAAATAGAGTCAAAGACTTAATTGTAATGGTTTCAAAACTATTATGACCTAAAATACAATTAACTTATCAAATTTGGGGAGAATTGCCCCTCCCACCTTATATGTCGTTCCGTCTTTTATTACTAAGATCTTATGACATTCAGCGCTTGGTGAGCGAGTCCAATAGTTAATGTTTTACGATTGAACTTTCGATCACTAATTAGAGTAGAAGAGACTCTTATTATCCATCTAAATTCGTGATTTTTAATTGATGTTTTTAGATAAAAACTAAAAAAAAAATAAGATAAGCAATGATCTCTTATCAAAAATTTATCCGACATGTCCATACCACAATTACTTGCCTTGTTTATTTTTTTTCCCATCAAACCGCTATTTTATGTCAAATAGTTTGAAGATACATGTTTTTTTAACAACCAGATGTAACGTATGCAACATAAACAGAAAATGACAGTATTCTACTTTTTCTATTTAATTTTGAAAATTAATCAGAATTATAAAATATACTTTCTAGAAGGAAATAAATGATTTCGGCTTATTAAGCATTTAAATATAGAATTATATTAGAACCCAACAAGTTGTCATAGTAAAAAAACAAGTGATGTTCATTTTAGGAGACCCGGGTACAAATTCAATGTTTGCAAGGTGTGGATATTATATGAAGGGACAAGTTGTTTAACTTTGAATCGAATATGGTCTTAAAAAGTAATTAAACTAAAAAATTCGGAGTCAAGACAAAGTTTTATTAATTTTAAAATTAACAAGGCCCTAAAATAAATTAAACCATAAATTATGGGAGGGTCAAGGACTTCATTAGAAAATGTTGGGAGGAGGAAGGATTTAATTACAATAGTTTCAAAACTATCAATGACTTAAAATGCAATTAAATCATCAAAGTCGGAAAAGCAATTACCTCCCACACTAAACATACATCCGTCCAAGTTTGTGTATTAAATTTTTTAAATATATTTGATTTTATATTATTTTATTGTATGAATGATAATATTAATAGAATTAAATTTAATTTACATATAATTTTTTTACAAATAAAAAATATTAATTTTAAAAATTAAAAAATATAATAATATCAGTCAAATTAAACTCGATGAATAATTTTTTCATATGCAAAAATTAAGCATGAGAGTTAAGTGGGAGATATTTTAAAGAGAGAAGGAGCATGGATATGGGTCCAATAGGAATTTCTGTGTTTTGTGGAGCATACAAATTGGTCGGTTTCTATTTGTTTTTTCAGTCGTAGGTTGAAGGAAAGTGTAATGACATCATTAACGCAGAAGCATGACACTACAACTAATCTTGATTTGGATAATTAGAAATTAACAAAAAACAAAACAAAAGTCAAGTTAAGTCAAGTCAACAGCCCATTAAAATGGAGAAATTAATTATACTTTGTAAAGTTTAACAAGTATCTGTAAACCAACATAATAACGTGTAGACTTTTGAATCACTGTTTTTCTAAACGCCTAAACCACGACACCATGTTTCGCTACGATGATTTGTTATTACAAAATGATGTATAGAGGTGTAAATAAAAGTGTGTTCCACAAACAGTTCGTATAATTTTTGTTTATATTTATTTATTAAGTTAAATAAATAAATGTGAATAAATTATTTATGTTCGTTTAATAAACGAACGAACATAAATAAATGTGTGTTCAATTTGTTTATGTTCACGAACAAGCTCGTTTATAGGATGAAAATGCTTGTGGATATATTTAAATACTACTTTTTGTTGTTGCTAAGGATGTTATATAAGTTCATATTGAAATATAAACAGGGCCGACCCTGGACTTTTGGTGGCTTAGAGTGAATCTAAAAATAGGTCATAAATTAGAGATTTAAATTGCAGTTGCGGTCGTATTTACAATCATGTTAGGTTTATCGTGCTAGCAGACATTATAGATACTATTTCGGTCACTGCGAGTATCGTGGTTGTGAATATTTTTAATAATATACGATATTGTGGACATAACAATTGTATGTATCACATTTTTATATTTTGTCGCTATCGTCATGTAACGGTAATTGTTGCGGTTGCATACCGCTATTTAATTTTTTTTGGATAAGTTGTTTTGTATTATTATCCAAGAAGGCAGCTAAAATAACACTGCATCAAGACCCTAAACACGCACTTGGGTGCCCATCCCGTTAGGGAATTCCCCAAGATGCACAAATATGTCTATTTACATCATCCATGTATACATCTTTGCATTGTACTTTTATACACATTGTTTCTTTTATACAAGTAAGTAAACTAGTCCAATCTTTGAGTATGTCTAAACTTTCTACGGTTCCTCTCTTCCCATATGTGATATACGTACGAATTCCATGCAAGCTTGAGAATATACACTATCAAAGATTTTCCCTTCAAATTAGAGTATAGCTATGTTAACTCTCCATCCTAATCCATCAACTCCCTTCGAAGACCGTAGAGAGCAAGAATGACAAGTCATACCTGGCCTGAGTATTGGCAAGCTGCAAACAAATGGTTCCTCGATTTAAGTTCAGTGTCACATAGCAAGCAATGTGGTTCTACATTCATCCCCATGCGCTGCAATCTATCAAGGGGGGCACCCGATCCAGAATGGCCATCCAAGTTATCACATAATGCTTTGGAATATGTAATCCATATCGCACAATTTTGTGCCATGCCACTTCAGGTTTAGCACCCCTAATTTCAGTCATATATTCCTCACACTAACAGCAGAGGGACTTAGAGCCTGCACCAGAGGCCTCAACTTCATCAGTTTCCTCAGGCACCAACTGAAATAAATTTTACAGTCCACAGTCCAATAATTTGCTTCTTTGAACACATACATTTTGACCAATGCTGCCCACAAAGACCCCTCATTAGATAGCAGACTCATAACCAGTTGTATCATACAGGCCCTATTCTATGTATAGAGATACTTAATCCCAAAACCCACTTTTAAGCCTACAAATAGCCTTCCACCCTACATGAGCACCTGAAGCTGCCTAAACCCTTTCAAAAAAACCTCATATAAAGCTGCTCGATTTTCTGGATTACTTCCTTAGGCAAAATCACTTGTCTATACCAAAAGGCCACTATATTAAAAATTACAGCATTAATTAATCGTAACCGACCAACATAGCTAAGCATCTTACTAGACCACTGCCCCAACCTAGCTTTCACCTTCTCAATGAGCACAATGCAGTCCTCTGTCAATCTCCTTATAACCAAAGGAATTCCTAGGTACCTCATATGCAAAGTACCAATCTTGAAACCAGTCGAGCTTCCAAAACTTTCCTTTTGTTCCATAGACACACCTGCAACAAACAACTCTGATTTCGCAGCATTAAGCCTAAGCCCAAATATTTCATAGAACTTCTCCAAAATAGACTGAACACCCATGAGTGAATCTAAATTACCCTCGCAGAAGATGAATAAATCATATGCAAAACACAGATGAGTAATGCTTCCTTCTTACATTTTAGGTGAAACTAGAATATCCCATTACTAGCAGCTACATCAAGAAGGTGAGATAATACATTCCTAGCAATGACAAGCAGGTCTGGGGAGAGGGAATTCCCCTGTCGAAGCCCTCTTCTTCCCTTAAAAATTTCAACCAAACTACCATTCAAGACAATAAAAAATCTACTACTTGTAAAGTATACTTTTATCCAGTTTCTGAATCTCTCAGGTACTAATAGCTTCCAGTGTCTTAAGCTAAAAATCTCAACTTAGAGAATCGAATGCTTTTTGTAAATCCACTTTTAAAGCACATTTAGGGGAGATAATTTTTCTCCCATAGTCCCTAACTAGTTCCTGTGCAAGTAAAGTATTGTTGTAATACCCGATTAGTTTTTACCCGATTATGAGTATATATACTATATTCTCTTAGTAAATAAATAAATAAATAAACCCCAAAAATAAATAATACAGTTTGAATAGTCCACAAATGTTCATTTTCATAATACAAAGCCCATATTTCATTCCAAAGCCCAAATTTCAATTCATAAAACCCATTACAACTGTTATAATCCTTTTCTGCTCATTTTTAATACCCAACAAACACATATATGATCTAAACCTCAAAATCTCGCCCAAAAATTGCCATGTGGCATTCCCTCACTAGTCAAAATTAGTTTGGCACGGATTGTGCTACTTTCTTCATTAGCTGGTAACAGCTCATTCCTGACGTCAATGTTATGACGTCAGACGTGATGTCATCAGTCAACCCCTATAAAAAAGAGAGAGTTATCATATCACTAATCACCATAAAAATTACAATAATTAAAATAATAATAACCATAATAAAAGGTAATAAAGAGGGAGAGAGAATTTTACCTCGAAAGATCAGAAGACACCGAAAGCTGAACCTTTGGGAAGCCAAAGGAACACTACCGGAGATATGAAATGCTGCAAAGGTGGAAGAGACCGTCGAGAGCATGAAAAGACGTTAAAAATCTGTCGAAAACAATGATCGGAGCCACGAAATCGCCGATGTGAAGGTAATTTTTAACCCTGATTCATTTTCCTTACAATACAAACATATAAAACATTAGATAAAAAAATGTGAATAGAAGCATAAATTGTATGCGAAATGGGTTTCAGTTAGTGCTTATCTGAGTTAGGCCAGAATGGTTAGGTCTTTGGCGGAGTTGAAAACGAGTGGTTATGGGTAGATCTAGGGGGAAGCCGGGCGATCCTGTAAAATCGGGTAGTTTTAGGAGGATTGGTATGAAAAATCAAATTTTATGAGCTTTTAGGGTTCCGGCATGACGGAGCGCGGTGGCCGAAATTCGCACCTTAGTGGCCGGAGAGATGAGACGGTGGTCGGCGAACAAGCGAACAACATTGGGTGGTCGGAGTTTGGTCGCAATGGATCGAGGTAGTGGTTGGAGTAGAAAGAGTGGTGGCCAAACATGAATGTTCATCATGTTCTTCATAACATATGATGAACATCATCCAAATTGAAGGGTTTGATCTATTTGAGGCTTAGTTTTCTGCGGAGTTAGTGTTTGTGGTCAGAGAGTTTTAAGAGAGAGTGGGATGGTAGAGAGAGAAGCAAAATGAATAAATGAGGGAAAAGATTTGGGTTATTCAAAAATTGGCTTTATATAGCCTCATCGAAAGGCTGCGTTTTGGACCCTGGGTTAGAGGGGGCCCATGCGCTTTGAAGTGGGTCGGGTCTTTGACCTACGCCTTTTTTGGGTTTTATAAATTTGCCTTCAAGCTTTGTAACCTTTTCAATTCAGTCACTAATTCAATAAAATTAGCAATTTAAGTTTGTTTTTAATCCAATTCAGTCCTAATCTGTTTGTTTAATTTAATTTTAATTATATTAATTTATATGTTTGGATGCATATTTTAAATCGAGCATATAGTATTGTATGTTAGATAATCTAATCACTTAGTATTAATTAATTGTTAGAGCCTTTAGTTCTTCAAGTTATGTTATTTCTGTTAAGCTTCAAAACTTTTGTTTTATTGTGTTATTACTTGTACTCTTTTCTTCCATCTAGGTTTAGGGAGGTTTTTAACGAGGCTTGTGATAACACCCCATGTATGATCTCTCATCAATGAAATCATACTTTTTACCAAAAAAATGGAAAGCTTTGGAATTCAAATTTGGGTAGTGTCCCAATGCAATGAGATGTTATTCCAACATGGCTCTAAAGTAAAACATTTAATATTCCTTATAAAAGAATATCTCTATTAGGAATTTAAATCCAGTTAATAATTATGGGTTAAATTAAATTCGAATTATTATTCTTAAACTGCCACGTAAAATTAAAAGGTACCGATAACGGACATTTGTAGGGTGCTAATCCTTCCCCACACGTAATCGACTCCCAAACTCAAATTTTAAGAAAAGAATCTCTGGTTATTTTTATAGAGTCCAGTCTACCTCGAAGTGATCGGTGGTGACTCCAAAATGTTTTCAATATTAAATAAAGTTAAAATCCAATTTAACATGGAAAACCTAATTTTTCAAGTTTAAATAAATAAAAGGTAAATCCTAATTTTTAAACAATAATCGTCGATCTATTTTACACCCGGTTAAAAAATGGTCACAACAACTTGGTGACTCCGCTGGAGATTTTTGAGAGTCAGGTCTAATTAATTAATTTTACGTGACATTTTGACATTTAAGAGTAGTAATTTGAATTTAATTTTTCTAATAATTATTGGATGGATTTTTAGAAAGAATTGGAGTGACTTTTTTCTTGTGTGATATAAACTGTCATTCATGCATAAGCCTTCTACTCGGGCCTTCTCCTTTAAGTGGGAGTGAGACATGATCCTACGTGAGTTATTCAGCTCCGTGATCAAAAATTTGTCTTTCTTCCTGTATACCAACTTTATACACCGTGAGGTTACGCCTCCGCTATATGAGGTCGTATACTCCCAAATCGATGTCTTGCGATTGCAGTAGACAGTAACGACAGTTCGGATACCCAAAGTCTAGAACAAAAACCATATGTTGTAATCTAGAATCATACCTCACTAGAGCCAAACAGGGTGTTGCTGATTTAAATACAATTCTCTGGTTATTCTATCTGCTCAATATAACCTGTTTTATTGTATCAATTTTTTTTTGCCTTCAACATTATTTTATCTTACTGACTCATTTCTTTTATTGTTGTTTTTTGCATTTTTGCACCACATCATCATTTGCATAGAGGTATTGATTCAAAGGTGGTTATCATTAGAAGATAATCATGATGGATAAGGGGATCCATAATCGGATAGAAAAGAGTGCAAATATGAGACAGAGTTCATCCAAGGGTCACACACCAGATTTTGTTAGTGCTGATACTGACAAGAATGAGATACAAGAACTGAAAAGAGAGCTGACTATGATAACGGCCATGGTCAAGGAAAAGGGGCATACTGAATTGAAAGGAGAACCGAACAAAAACTAGAACATGAACAAAAAACTGTGTCTGTACACCGTTACAATTCGCATCAATAAACCAACTAGAGGTGTAATTGAGTCAAAATTCAAGAAGGTGATGACAAGCCAAGAGGAAAATCAAGAAGAAAATAAGGGAAAATGATCTTTTAATTTAGTTCCGATGACATATGCAGAGTTACTTCCGATACTGGTTGAGAAAAATTTTGTGGTTCGAGCCCCGTCTAAGCCCAAAGTGTTCCCTTATCCTGAGGATTGTGATATCAAGGCAGTATGTGGCTATCATCAGGGAAGTTTAGACCATACTACCGAGAATTGTGAGGCATTGAAGAGTAAGGTTGAAAATCTTATTAGGGGAGACATGTTGAGTTTTGAAGATGGAAAACTCAAGTTTCCTAAAGGACTGACAATTAATAAAACACTTGGCGATGCAAAAGTGAAGGAAAGCTTAGGCCCATCAAAGTCAATCAACTATCCAAGGCAAAGTTTAAATTCTAGTGTTTCCTCAGCCGATTGTTAGAAGACAGGATCACAAACATAACTTTGATCCAATTTTCATACAAAGAACTGTATCCTCAATTGTTGAAGGCCCAATTGGTGACCCTAATTTTCCTTGAACCTTTGCAACCTCCGTATCCAAAATGGTATGATGCTAATGTTTATTGTGAATTTCACAATGGAATTCAAGAACATTTTATTGAAAATTGCATCACCTTTAAACGTCAAGTTCAAGTTCTTTTGGAGCATAGAAAATGGAAATTCAAAATAAAAAGTCGTCCTAATTCAATGGATGAATGGGAGACTTAAGATGAAGATACCCAGAAAGAGGGGCATCAGTTCGAATATGAGGCTCAAATAGGCAAGTTAAGGCATGAAAGAGATGGGTTGAATGAGGAGTTGAAACATTTGCAATTCAATCATCAAGAACTTTGTTCGATGCTCAAGAATGTTGGATTGAGTGTGACTCTGGAACAGTCGAAGAAAAGAATCAAAGAACTGAAGCATAAAGCTTAATACTGGAAAGAAGGTCTAAAGAAAGTGAAAATCGAATCAATACGCTCTCGTGTGATCTGCAAGCAATGAAAATATAGCGCAATACTTTCATGGATGATCTATGGGTTAGTCAAGCTAAGTGTGAGATGATGACTAAGTGCATGCAGATGTATGAGGATACTACTATCTTGTTGAATGACAATCAAGCTGAAAATGAAGCACTGAAGAAGAAGGTAGATGAATACCTCAATCTTACGCTGATGTACAAAGATTTTGTTGATGATGTTAAGAAAGACTATCAAGAAAGTGGGAAGAAGCAGCATGTACAATTTCAGAGATCAAGTGAAGATACGAGAAAGAGACAATAACATGAAATATATTGTTATTCAAGCACAAGAAGTGGCTCAACAAGTGGCAGACCTAGCTGATGTAGCACTGACACTGAGTCAGAATATTGATCCAACATTAGATCATGAAAGGAAGCTGACTTGGCTCTTACAGGAAGTTAGGAAGTTGGGATTTAGAGCTCACCAATATTTGTAGTATATGATATATGATGTATTGGATCCTTTTACTTAAATGAAAAATGTTCTATGGCGATCACTTTTAGAATCAATATCTCCTGCATTCATACATTCATGCATTGCATATTTATCAATATAACATTATCATTTAATAGAATTGCATTAACATTCATGATCTGAAGTAGTCGGGGTTTTCGATAAGAGCAATCTAGGAATCAATAAAACTCTGGGAATCTGTTATCATGGATGGAGACATAGAAGGAATTGAATAGACTCAAGAGGGGTTACAAGAACGGATGACCAAACCTCAACAAAATGCGAAGAACCACACTTCTACACCATGTTTGACAATTTACCCTAGGGCATCTAACCTGAGTGTAGAGATAGGTTCTGTAAAGCCTATCATCCCAAGATCAAGACACGAGTAGTTTGAAGATAAATATACAAGTCTTGAGGAAGAAATCAAGGCTATGCAAAAGAATTTTGTTTAGTCTATGATCTAGTTATTCCACCTGAATTCAAAGTCCCAAATTTTGAGAAGTATGTCGGTTCTAGTTGTCCTAAAATCCACTTGGCAATGTTCTGTAGAAAAATGGAAGGATATTTGGATGATGATAAATTGTTGATCCACTATTTTTCACGATAGCCTAGTTGGACCTGCTGCAATGTGGTACAACCGATTAAGTCGAGAACAGATTCGGTAATGGGTTGATTTGCCCAAAGCATTTCTGGGGTAATACAAGTATGTTATAAACCTAGCGCCAGATTTCCATTTTCTGCAGAACGTGAATATGCAGGTTAGTGAAATGCTTTAAAGGCTATGCATAGTGAAATACAAGTATGTTATAAACCTAGCGCCAGATTTCCATTTTCTGCAGAACGTGAATATGCAGGTTAGTGAAAGCTTTAAAGGCTATGCATTATGGTGGCGAGGATTAGCAGCCCAAGTACAACCTCCCATAGCAAAGGAAGAGATATCTCCCATGTTTCGTCGAACTCTTCTATCACTCTTTTTCGAGAAAATGCTTGCGAATTCAATGGGCAGTTTCAGTGAGCTCATGGTGAGTAGAGAAGCAATGGAAATTGGGATCCGACAAGGGAAAATTGGATCAAGGTTTGAAGATCGTGCTAATCAGAAAGAAAAGAAAGAGAAAGAGGTGAATGAATTTAATGTTCAAAGATGTCGAAGTCGCAAGAGAGAAAAGCCAGCTAATTCATCAGAATGACCCAAAAAAATCCTCGAGCAAGTGCAAATCTGGAGATATTCAGAGTACTTATTTTAGACTTATTTCCTCACCTTGTTGAAGGACAACATATCACTCCTAGGCCAATGAAGGTAATGCTAAAGCCATCTGCCCACAGCTATGGTCCAGATAATATTTGTAACTTTCATATAGGGGTACCAAGACATGCTACCAAGAAGTGTAGACCTTTAATGGAAGAAATCAAGAAGCTAATTAGTAATGGAATATTGACACAAGAGCTAGTCTAGCAATGGCAAGGAGAGTGACAAGCTGCTATACCAGCCGAGGAGTTGGAGAACCAGGATGAATGCTTCCAAGATTGTCTGAATCTTTGAGGAGTTTGTTTACTCATGTTTCTGCCCCATGTGGTTACAATCCACAAGGACCATTTCTGAAGTAATACATGGAAATAATTATGCTACTCTTGGCCCGAAAGTAGTAGATATCATTTTCTAAGGGCATATGTCATGATGTTGGTTTTCATTTCAATGGAGGGATGTTTTCCATGAATATATGTATATTTTTTCTTACCCTTGCAGGCCCCTTGATTCCAGTTGCAAAATACGACATTGATTCTGGTACAAAGATTGTTTGGATGTTGTGAAGACAATGAAGTGATATTTATTTCTCAGTCTACTCTGGTCAGCAAAGTAAGAAAAAGTCAGATTACTATGCCTTTGATGATGTTTGATGACAAATCTTTGAAATTCATAAACAGTGAAGTGGATTAGACAATTTTAACCATGTATAGTTGCTTGAAATTGAAGTTCTAAACGTAGTCTTCTATACCCTAAAAACACAATAAGAAAGAAAAAAAGAGAAAAAAACAGAAGAAAAAAAGAGAAAAATTTTGAAAGAAAAAAAGAAGAAAAAAGTTGAAAAGGAAAAAGACAAAAAGGAAAAAAAAAGAAAGAAGAAAAAAAGAAAGAAAAAGAGGGAAAATAAAATATAGAGAAGAAAATGAGAAGAAAAGAGAAAAGGAAAAGGGGAAAAGATAGGGAAGTAATGAAGTATTGAACAAATAAATCTCGGAGTAGTCTGATGGAGCTGTGGGGGTGTCGACAAATCTAATAAGGAGCTATGCTCTACCTATCTAATACCCAAGCATCAGAGATGTATCTTTGAAGACATTTGTATAATAATATAATAATAATAGCTAGTAACAATCAAAAGCACACACATGCACTTATAGAATTTTATTCTTAGAATGATATTTTGGCACTCTACTAGTTACACAAGTTTGGGAAGCTTGAACACATTTATGAGCAGAAATGAATGAAGAGAATGGAAAAGGAGTTGTTTCTGACTGGATCGAGCAACGCGGTAATCATAGGGCACTGTGAACCAAGTGATTTGGAATAAATTTCATAACTTCAGATATCAACACTACCCATGGGAAGGTTGAATCTAAGACACTTTTGCACTTGATATCTAGGGCATCCTATTTTGTTTTATATTTTCTATTTTTTTCTTCCTGAGCCTTATAAGGCACATTTCATTAAAATGACGATCAGCAAGCTGACATTTTTTTTCAAAAAAAATAGATTTCCTTGTATTGCTTCAGAGATAAACTTCAAAATACAAGATCGTAGGCGCAAATGATCGACCGGACATGGTAAAGACATGGCTGAGTATGAGACACTCATCCTTGATCGATAGAAAAGAAATAACCCATCAAGGGGTAATGGTGAGAATAGTAATGAGAATGCATACAACGGATAGTTCAGGGACCTAAAACAAGTTTTTGCCATGGAGTTTTAGCTATAAAAGAATGAACTTGATAAAAGTTTAGGGGCTGGAAGAAAGTTCAGGGACTTGGAGCATTTGCTCGCCCTAAATGATAGAAAGAGGGCAAATTCAACGCGAAGAGGCAAGAAACAAAGAGATTAGTGGGGCATCACGGTGCATAAGAGTTCAAATCAGAATAGACAAGAAATGATGTAAAGCCAAAAAAAAATATGATTGCTGAAGAAGTCAAGATCGGCTTAAGAAGAATAAGAGTGCAACAATAAAATTCTGGGGCAAAATTTCTCAGAGCATGAAGACGGTAAGAGCTTAAGATAAATCTAAAAAAGATCAAGTTGTGCAAGATCTGATAAGAACAATCTAAAGAGATAAGAAGAAGAAAAAGAGCTCAACAATAAAATTCTGGGGTAAATTTTGTTGAAGCATGAAGACAGTAAGAGCTTAAGGCAAATCTCGAGAAGATCAAGTTAAACAAGATCTGATAAGAACAATCTAAAGAGATGAGGTACCATTGCAACAGAAGCAAAAAATTCAACGAAGAAGCAAAGAAGATCGGAGCCTATCCAAGTGGTTCTCAATTGTCACAATTCATGCACATATATAGTTAGACATCCATAAGATAGGAGCATACTAACTCATGCTGTAACATACTCTAAGCACCCTAGTAGGATTAGGTAAGTTACTACAATTACAATCAACAATCAATTCAATTGTGGCTAGTGAATTCAATTCATTTTAAGCCTTTCTTGCACCTTAAGATAGAGTTCGAATAGGTGAGGATACATTAGACAATGTATGATGCATTTAATAGATATATTAGGACCCATAAAATAATTAGATATCATATTCAACAACAATTAGGACTTACTTGTCCTTCAAGCAAGCATTCAACTAGATTAGAAGCTTATTAGGTAAGTTCAACATTCAATGGAACTATCAAGCATTCCAATAAGTGATTCACATGTTTTACTTATGTAACCTTAATCAAACATATGTGCCTACTGTTAAGTGTCTAAAAGTACTATTGTATTCACCCTTTTTATTCATATTATTGCTAGACTTAGGCTCATATTAGTTGCATTATTAGCCATTCATGCATGTTTGCATTGTTTCCTTGGTGGTTAAGCTTGATATCATATTTTGCTTAATTTTGTGGAAAAAGGGTGCTGTTGATAGTTGTTTTTGTGTGTGCATAATCACTTGCCAAAGCAAGGATGGAACCAGTTGCTAGGGCAGTGCATGAAGGAGATGTCGAGCTAGTTTCTAGGGCAGCGCATGAAGGAGATGTTGAGCTAGTTGCCAGGGCAATTGTCGACAAGGGATAAGATGATATGGCAGCCGAAATTGATGACTAGATAAACCCAAGATGACGTGGAGCAAAGTTAAACCCCAAAGGAGTTTGATTTCCATTAAGAGGTTAAAGAGAAATTAAATCCCAAGAAGATAGGAGAAGATCTAGAAGGAATTTAAATATAATAAAGAATTATATTCTTTAAAAGTATTTAATTTCAACTTAACTTCTTCCTCAAGAAAGACTTTGACCTAGCCCTATAAATTGAGGACCAAGCCGTCAACTCCAAGTGGTGCAAAAGGGGAGAGAAATCGGCAAGAAGCTTTCAACCATTCTTCATCTTTTTCTTTCTTGTTCGATTAGGTTTATGTTAGGGATTCTTTGTTTTGTGTTTCTTTGGAACCTAGCCATGAACTAAATCTATTTGGCTAAGGTTATTGTGTTTTGTGGTTGTGAGAAATAATTGGATTTTGTTTAGGTAATAAGAGTTTGCACATTCAATTCAAGGTTTACTCATTCTTGGTTTTTATTCTTGTTTGCGAGTGAATTGAGAGAGGATCTCGTAACTCTATCTATTTATCTAATATCGAGAGAGTTAGATTCAAGAAACGAATGAGTATGGTCTTTATTAAATCTATTGATGGTGAAGATTAATCTGGTTTAGGAATAAGTTAAGGATTTCAACGGCTTAGAGGAGCACAAGATTGGTTGTTCTTCACCCTTGATTCACGCAGGGATGTATTGTCAAGGCATACACAATTAGCTAGAGTTTCAACTTAGGGATAAGAAGAAACCATTGAAGAACGCTTTGCCGAACCTTGAAGTTGCTGCCCAACCGCCCAAACAGTTGCCCAGCCAACTGTCGATTAGTTGCCAAGGCAACCCAGCTGCACAAGTTGCCACGACAACTGAGTTGCCCTTGCACTCTTTTACCAAGATGATCCAATTGCTATCACACCTCAACTCACGATAACCTGGCTTATTCCCTCTCTTTTGATTACATCTTCTTTTACTTTATTGCTCTTTTACTTTAGTTGTTAGTTAAAACTCCTGCAATCTTCTACTTGTGTTCTTTTACTTTTTACAGTACAAGAGATTAGATTCTTGAAGTGGCACCATTCCTGTGGAGACGATATCTTTTATACTATAACTTGCAACGTGTACACTTGCACAATTGCGGAGCACTTATTACGCGCAACAAGTTTTTGGCGACATTGCCGGGGATTGGCAATAACAACTTTGTTTTTATTTTCTTGCACTTTTTATTTTTATTGTTTAAGATTAGAAGGGTTAACAAACTTTGGTTTTGCATTGGTATATGACCAGGGCGAGACCGATTACACCAGAATATCCCTTTGATCCAGAAATCGATCGAACCTTGCAAAGACTCAGACAAAGGTTAAGAGTAGCAATGGCTAAACAAGACGACAATATGAATTAGGATGTTCCAGTAGGAGGATGAGTGATTCTTGCATGAACTATTCGAGACTATCTTGAGGAAGATCTTGAAGGACTTAATACAGGAGTTGTCACACCTGAAATTGAAGCTGGCCACTTTGAGTTGAAACCGGTGATGTTCAATATGATCAACACAATTGGTAAATTTGGCGGCTCAACAACTGAAGATGCACAACAACATCTTAAATATTTCCTCGAGATTTGCAATTCATTCAAAATACAAGGAGTCACCCCAGATATTTTACGGCTAAGATTATTCCCCTATTCACTGAGGGATAGGGCAAAAGCAAGGTTGAATAGTATTCTTGCCGGATCAATCGGATCTTAGACCGATCTTTGTCGTGATTTCCTTGCTCGATTTAATCCTACAAACTTGACTGATAAGCTTCATAATGAAATTACTTCTTTTCGGCAAGCAGATGATGAACCCATGTACGAAGCTTGAGAGTGTTATAGAGAACTTCTACACAAATGCCCTATATACGGATTTCCAGTATGGACACAAGTGACAATGTTTTACAATGTTGTGAATACACCAACAAGGATAATGTTAATTGCCTCGACAAATGACATACTCTTAGATAAGTCACCGGAAGAAGCAATGCAAATTCTAAATAGGCTTGCCAAGAATGGTTATTGATAAGTGTTCAAAAGTACTATTTTTCTTACCCTTTTTACTCATATTATTGTTAGACTTAGGCGCATATTAGTTGCATAGTTAGCCATTCATGCATTAATTCATGTTTCCTTCAATCGTTGAGCTTGATTACATAACTTGGTGATTTTTGTAGAAATAGATGCTGCTTTGGTGTGTTTTTGTGTGTGTATGTGCAGGATCACTTGCCAAAGCAATGCCGAGCTAGTTGCCAGGGAAATGCATGAAGGATATGCCGAGCTAGTTGCCAGGGCAATGCATGAAGGAGACGCCGAGCCAGTTGCCATGGCATTTGTCGACAAAGACAAAAAGCAATATGGATGTCGAAATTCATGACTTTACAAGCCCAAGATGACATGGAGCAAGGCCCAAGCCCAAAGGAATTTGATTGCCATGCAGAGATTAAAGAAGAATTAAATTCCAAGAAGATAAGAGAAGTTCTAATAGGAATAAAATTATAATAAAGAATTATATTCTTTAAAGATAATTTAATTCCAACTCAAACTCCTCCTCAAAGAAGGACTTTGGCCTAGCCCTATAAATATCAAGGAGATTTCGACAAGATGAATAGGGGAGAGCAAGAGGGAATTTCGACAAGACCAAGAGAGGAAGCAAAGGGGAATTTTCAACAAGCTTCAGCTTTTCTTCCTTGTTCGATTGGGTTCATGCTAGGGATTAATTATCTTGTGTTTCTTTGGAACCTAGCCATGAACTAAATTTACTTGGCTATGGTTATTGTGTTTTGTGGTTGTGAGAAACTATTGGTTTTTGTTTAGGTAATAAGAGTTTGCACTTTTCTATTTCAAGGTTTATTCATTCTTGATTCTTATTATTGTTTGCGAGTGAATTGGGAGAGGATCTCGTGATTTCATCCATTTATCTAATATCGGGAGAGTTAGATTCAAGAAACGAATGAATATGATCTTTATTCAATCCAATAATGGTGAAGATTAATCCGGCTTAGGAATAAGTTAAGGATTTCAACGGCTAAGAGGAGCGCAAGATTGGTTGTTGTTCACCCTTGATTCACGCAGGGATGTATTATCAAGGCATGCACAAGTAGCTAGAGTTTCGACTTAGGGATAAGAAGAAACCATTGAAGAACGCTCCGCCGAACCTTGAAGTTGCTGCCCAGTCGCCCAAGAAGTTGCCCAACTAGTCGCCCAGGCAACCATCAATTAGTTGCCAAGGCAACCCCGTCGTGCAAGTTGCCACGACAACTGAGTTTCCCGTGCACTCTTTTACCAAGACGATCCAATTGGCTATCACACCTCAAATCACGATAACCTGGCCTATCTCTCTCAATTGAATTCATATTTTCTTTTACTTATTTGCTTTCTAGATTAGTTAAACTTCTATAATCTTTTATTTGTGTTTTTATTTTTATAGTGCAAGAGACTAGATTCTTGAAGTAGCACCAATCCCTGTGGAGACGATATCTTTTATACTATAACTTGCGACGTGTATACTTGCACAATTGCGTAGCACTTATTACGCGCAACAAGTTTTTGGCGTCATTTTGCCGGGGATTGGCAATAGCGACTTTGTTTTTACTTTCTTGCACTTTCTTTTTATTTTTCTTGTTTAAAATTCAAAGGGCTAACAAACTTTGGTTTTGCATTGGTATATGACCAGGGCGAGACCGACTTCACCAGAATATCCCTTTGATCCAGAAATTGAACGAACCTTACAGAGACTTAGACGAAGGATAAGAGAAGCAATGGCAAATCAAGACGGCAATATGAATCAAGATGTTCGAGCAGGAGGAGGAGTGATTCTTGCACGAAACAGAACTATTCGAGACTATCTTGAAGAAGATCTTGATGGACTTAAACCCAGGAGTTGTCGCACCCGAAATTGAAGCCGACCACTTTGACTTGAAACCGGTAATGTTTAATATGATCAACACAATAGGTCAATTTGGCGGCTCAACAACTGAAGATGCACGATAACATCTGAAATCTTTCCTCGAGATTTGCAACTCGTTCAAGATACACGGAGTCACCCCCGATGTCCTACGATTAAGATTATTCCCCTATTCACTGAGGGATAGGGCAAAAGCATGGCTGAATAGCATTCTTGCCGGATCCATAGCATCTTGGACTGATCTTTGTCATGATTTCCTTGCTAGATTTAATCCTACAAATTTGATTGATAAGCTTTGTAACGACATTACTTCTTTTTGGCAGGCAGATGATGAATCCATGTACGAGGCTTGGGAGCGATATAGAGAACTTCTACACAAATGCCCTTTACACGGATTCCCGGTGTGGACTCAAGTAACAATGTTTTACAACGCCGTGAATACACCAAGAAGGATGATGCTAGATGCCTCGGCAAATGACATACTCCTAGATAAGTCGCCGGAAGAAGCAATGCAAATCTTAAACAGGCTGGCCAAGAATGACCATCAATTTCCATCTACTAGAAGAGGAGGAGTTAGACGCCAAGCCACGATACATGAACTAGGATCATCAGATTCAATTTCGGCACAATTGGCCGCTTTAACCAAGATGGTCCAGAACATGCAAAAACCAAACAACACACATGAAGTCAAGGTAATGGATTCTTTTATTGAGTTATGTGGTGATAACCATAATTCTTCTGAATGTATGCAGAATCCGGAATCCAGCTTCTATGTGGGGAATTACAATCGGAGCAATAATATGATGTCAAATACATACAATCCAGCTTGGAAGAAACACCCGAATTTTTCATGGAGTAATCCCAACAATGCTCTAAACCAGAACAATCAGAATGCACAAGCATCGGGATTCCAGCAGAATATGCCACGGCAACAGATGCCGCAGCAACAGCCGACGACATCTAGTTCTTTGGAAAATTCTCTAAATGCTTTTATGATGAAAACTGAATCTTATATGGCTGAGAATAGTAATTTCATAAAAAGAGCTGATGCTTTTATTAACATGACCGAGATGAGATTGCAAAACCAAGAGGCGACAATCAAATCATTGGAAAATCAAGTCGGACAGTTTGCTCAAAATCTGAACACTAGACCATAAGGAGGTTTACCTAGCGATACTGAAGTCGCAAGAGGAACTGCCATGAGCAATGTAAGGCAATCACCACCAGAAGTGGCCAACAACTTAGAGAGGCTCAAACCCGTTCGTCAAACAAAACTCCACAAAAAGATCAAGACGAACCTAGCGGCAAAGCCTCAGATGCTGAACCAGGAATTGCCGCGGCAACCGGCAATAAGCATGCATCGGCAACCGACGATAAAGACGCCTGGGCAACTTGCAATAAGCATGCCTCGGCAACCCAGTTGATAATGCCTCGGCAACTCCAGATGTCCCGGCAATGCCGTCAATCAGGTTTCAAACCAATGAAAGGATCGAAGATATCCGACTTCCACCACCATTCCCACAAAGGTTGAAGCGACACAAGCAAGAATACCAATTCAAGAAGTTTCTTGATATCCTAAAGCAAGTCCACATCAACTTGCCATTGGTGGAAGCAATTGAACAAATGCCAAACTATGCCAAGTTTCTTAAAGACATTGTGTCCAAGAGAACAAGGATAGGAGAGTTTGAAACAGTTGCCGCGACAGAGGGATGCATGGCAATGTTGCACAATTGTATGCCGCCCAAGTTGAAGGATCCCAGAAGTTTCACAATACCCTGTTCTATTGGAAATCACTATGTCGGGAAAGCACTATGCGACCTAGGGGCTAGCATAAACTTGATGCCTAAATCGGTTTTCCAGAAACTAGGAATCGTGAAGGTAAGACCTACAACAGATTATCTTTGCAGCTAGCCGACAGATCCTATGTGCATCCAGAGGGAAAAATTGAGGACATACTGGTAAAAGTTGATAAATTTATTTTTCCCTACGACTTTATTGTTTTGGATTGTGAAGCGATGAGCATGCACCTATCATTCTCGGGAGACCATTCCTAGCGGCAGGAGAGAACCTTGATTGATGTTGAAAAGGAGAACTCACAATGAGGGTGAATGACCAGCAAGTTAAACTAAACGTGTTCCAAACACTAAGGCATGCCGATGATCCGTAAGAATGCCAACTACTTCATGCCACGGCAGAGTTTAACTTCGATGAGGAATTTAGTTGCCTCGCAACTACATTGCCGACCAAGAGGAACATGAGGAGTATGAAGAACCGGTCGATGAGGAACAACCGAAGAGGCAAATTGGCTAGTCAATCGACCGGTACATACTTTGAACCACCGGACTACTCGGTAAGGAAGGTAAGCTCGAAAAACCCTCTATTGAACAACCACCAATTCTTGAGTTGAAACAATTGCGAGCAACTAAAATATGTATACTTAGGGACCGATAATACATTGCCTGTAATTATTTCCTCTAAGTTACAGCCTGAGCAGAAAAGAAGCTGATCAAGATGTTGAAGCTACACAAAAAAGGCAATAGGGTAGACAATTGCCGACTTGAAGGGAATTAGCCCGGTGGTGTGCATGCGCAAGATCTTGTTGGAAGATGATCACAAACCTTCAATTGAGGCCCGGAGGAGACTGAATCATGCCATGAAAGGGGTTGTAATGAAAGAAATCATCAAGTGGCTTGACGCCGACATTATATACCCTATATCCGATAAGTACGTGGGTAAGTCCGGTACAATGTGTGCCGAAAAAGGAGGTATAACAAAGGGTAAGCAATGAAAATAATGAACTTATCCCAACCAGATCGTGACCGGTTGGAGGGTTTGTATGGACTATCGAAAGCTAAACAAAGCCACTAGGAAAGATCACTTCCCATTACCCTTTATTGATCAAATGCTTGACCGTCTTGCGGGTAAACCCTTTTATTGTTTTCTTGATGGTTATTCAGTTACAATCAGATTGCCATAGCACCGTAAGATCAAGAAAAGACAACCTTCACATGCCCATACGATACTTATGCCTTCCGAAGGATGCCGTTCGGATTGTGTAACGCCCGACAACCTTCCAAAGATGCATGATGGCGCTCTTTTCAGACATAGTTGAAGACTTCCTTGAGATCTTCATGGATGATTTTTCGGTTTTTGGTAATGACTTCGACGGCTGTCTCGGCAATTTAGAAAGGGTGTTGGCAAGATGCGAAGAAACGAATTTAGTCCTCAATTGGGAGAAATGCCACTTTATGGTAGATGAAGGAATAGTGCTCGGCCACAAGATTTCATCCAAGGGAATTGAAGTAGACAAAGCCAAGGTGGATGTAATCGAGAGATTACCCCACCAAATTCGGTTAAAGGAATTCAAGTTTTCTCGGACATGCAGGTTTTTATAGGAGGTTCATTTATAATTTTTCTAAAATCACTAAACCCTTGTGTAATCTGCTTGAACAGGATAAAGTCTTCGATTTTGATGATTCTTGCACCCAAGCATTCAAACCCTAAAGAAAAAGCTTGCCTCGGTACCCATTGTCGCTTCCACCAGATTGACACTACCTTTTGAGCTCATGTGTGATGCAAGTGATTTCGCGGTAGGAGCAAATCCTAGGCCAACGCACAGTAAGACCTTCCATGTGATATACTACGCTAGTAAAACTCTTAATGATGCTCAAGTGAATTACACAACAACGGAGAAAGAGTTACTAGTCAGTAGTTTTCGCATTTGACAAGTTCCGATCCTATTTAATTGGTACAAAGGTAATTGTTCATACGGACCATTCGGCAATCAAATACTTATTTGCTAAAAAGGATGCTAAACCTCGTTTGATTCGTTGGATATTACTTTTACAAGAATTTGATATTGAAATTAAGGACATGAAAGGAACAGAAAATCAAGTGGCCGATCACTTATCACGTTTGGAACACAATAGGGAGGAGGACGCGGACCTAGAGATATGCGATGCATTCCCGGATGAACAAATTCTAGTTGCCTCAAAGAACCCTCGACGCCTCGGAGCCCTAGACACCTCGGCAACCATGGATGCACACGCCTCGGCAACTCTCGACGCCAGCAGCGGTCTTTGACGACACGCCTCGGCAATCTTGGGAGTTAGCGATCGCCACGGCGGCACATGCCTCGGCAATACCGCACGCAGATTTAGTTAATTTCCTTGTTTGTGGTATTTTTCCTATGGCATTACTCACCAAGGGAAGAAGCGGTTCCGCCATGATGCTAAGCATTACTTTTGGGACGAGCCTCTTTTGTTTAAACAATGTGCAAATCAGGTTATACGCCGATGT
This sequence comes from Hibiscus mutabilis, assembly GCA_019671005.1. NCBI lineage: Eukaryota > Viridiplantae > Streptophyta > Magnoliopsida > Malvales > Malvaceae > Hibiscus > Hibiscus mutabilis. Next base: position 5,299,350 of record CM033727.1, on the reverse strand, counting down.
GTCCCAAGAAGAGCAATAATGTACTCCGCAATGTCATTCTTCACCCTATGGAGGACATTTTGGAGGAACTGCATCATGCCAAAGTTTTGCAATCCGGGTTGTATTGGCCAACATTGTACGCCAGGCAACTAGTTCTCCTATTTAATTCTCGCTAAAACTTTTCCCGGAAAAGTCAAAATCAAGATGGTCGGGACCATTTGAAGTCGCCAAACCATTCTTCCATGGCGCCGTGATAATCAAGTCCATCTCGACAACCATGAATTCAAAGTTAATGGACAAAGATTGAAGCACTATAATGGTGCCCATGTGGAACGAACAAGGAAGTGGTCAACTTAAGAGATGCATGAGCATGCTCTCTTTTCAAGATTTTCTTTTTCTTTTATTTTTATTTTTATTTTCAATTTTATTTTTAGGAGATATTTTATTTTTTCTTCATTATCTTTAGTTTTCGTGTTTTTTTTTCACAACAAGACTCACAACTACTATGCTAAGGAAATTTACTGCCAAGATCCTTGCCCCGACAACCAATGAAGAAGATGTCGCGGCAACTTACTTCGTGCATGCACAAGCCGACGCCACGACAACCAACCCCGAAGATGCCACGGCAACCAAAGCTGAAGACATCCCGGCAACAAGAAAACAACCATCGCGTTCAAGCAAGAGAATCAAGACACCGACTAGAAGGAGACTAATCATCTACGATGACGAACTCTTGGAGTAAGTCCTCGTATGCATTTTTTTTATTTTTTTCGGTATTTTTATACATGAATTGAGGATAATGCCTCACTCGAGTTTGGGGGGATTGTTATTAGTAATTACCATGTTTAGTTAAATTCATCTTAAATATTACATTTAGGATACATAAATTGCTTGCCATACCTTTAATTAGAACAAGAATTGCTTAAATTTGATGAATATTCGATGATGACTTTGCCAATGCACTTAATTGATAGAATTTTTATTCTAGGATAACCATGGAAAAACTTAGAATTTTACTATGATACTAAATTTGATGAAACACTGTTGTGGTTTGATTGATTTAAGGAGTTCTAGTAAACTTAGGTTGATAATTAACTAATTGGGGGATTAGAATAAAAATTGGATGAATGCTAGAGGTGCCCGAAATTGGCTCTAGCATATGCTAAAAAATTGATCACTAGAGGTGCCCGAAACTGGCTCTAGGAGGCGTTAAAAATTTACTTGTTAACTAGAGGTGCCCGAAACCGGCTCTAGTCTATTAAATTAACTTAAGAAAACTAAAAATAAAACACTAGAGGTGCCCGAAATTGGCTCTAGTTAAAACATGTTAAAAAGAACCCAATGAAGTAATTTGAAAACCTATTGTTTGCATAGAATCCGAAAAATCAACTTGCACACAACTCCGCACACACTCACAAAGCATTATAGTTTGATTCCGAGTAACTCCTCGCTTTTCCGAAAAATAAAAAGCAATCATACTTTGTGCCCCTGTTGTAGAATTGAAATCAAGTTCAAAGCTAAGTTTGTGAAAATTTGAAGTCTTGGCGTAATTATGAGTTTGCATTGCTTGAGGACAAGCAATAGTTCGAGTTTGGGGTGTGATAAGTGTTCAAAAGTACTATTTTTCTTACCCTTTTACTCATATTATTGTTAGACTTAGGCTCATATTAGTTGCATAGTTAGCCATTCATGCATTAATCCATGTTTCCTTCAATCTTTGAGCTTGATTACATAACTTGGTGATTTTTGTAGAAATAGATGCTGCTTTGGTGTGTTTTGTGTGTGTATGTGCAGGATCACTTGCCAAAGCAATGCCGAGCTAGTTGCCAGGGCAATGCATGAAGGATATACCGAGCTAGTTGCCAGGGCAATGCATGAAGGAGACGCCGAGCCAGTTGCCATGGCATTTGTCGACAAAGACAAAAAGCAATATGGATGTCGAAATTCATGACTTTACAAGCCCAAGATGACATGGAGTAAGGCCCAAGCCCAAAGGAATTTGATTGCCATGCAGAGATTAAAGAAGAATTAAATTCCAAGAAGATAGGAGAAGTTCTAATAGGAATAAAATTATAATAAAGAATTATATTCTTTAAAGATAATTTAATTCCAACTCAAACTCCTCCTCAAAGAAGGACTTTGGCCTAGCCCTATAAATATCAAGGAGATTTCGACAAGATGAATAGGGAGAGAAAGAGGGAATTTCGACAAGACCAAGAGAGGAAGCAAAGGGGAATTTTCGACAAGCTTCAAGGAGGATTTCGACAAGCCTCCTTTTTCTTCCTTGTTCGATTGGGTTCATGCTAGGGATTAATTATCTTGTGTTTATTTGGAACCTAGCCATGAACTAAATTTACTTGGCTATGGTTATTGTGTTTTGTGGTTGTGAGAAACTATTGGTTTTTGTTTAGGTAATAAGAGTTTGCACTTTTCTATTTCAAGGTTTATTCATTCTTGATTCTTATTATTGTTTATGCGAGGAATTGGGAGAGGATCTCGTGATTTCATCCATTTATCTAATATCGGGAGAGTTAGATTCAAGAAACGAATGAATATTATCTTTATTCAATCCAATGACGGTGAAGATTAATCCGGATTAGGAATAAGTTAAGGATTTCAACGGCTAAGAGGAGCGCAAGATTGATTGTTGTTCACCCTTGATTCACGCAGGATGTATTATCAAGGCATGCACAAGTAGCTAGAGTTTCGACTTAGGGATAAGAAGAAACCATTGAAGAACGCCCGCCAACCTTGAAGTTGCTGCCCATCCGCCCAAGAAGTTGCCCAACTAGTCGCCTGTGCAACCATCAATTAGTTGCCAAGGCAACCCGTCGTGCAAGTTGCCACGGAAAACGAAGTTGCCGCACACTCTTTTACCAAGACGATCCAATTGGCTATCACACCTCAACTCACGATAACCTGCCTATCTCTCTCAATTGAATTCATCTTTTTTTTTTACTTATTTGCTTTCTAGATTAGTTAAACTTCTATAATCTTTTATTTGTGTTTTTATTTTTACAAAGTGCAAGAGACTAGATTCTTGAAGTAGCACCAATCCTCGTGGAGACGATATCTTTTATACTATAACTTACGACGTGTATACTTGCACAATTGCGTAGCACTTATTACGTGCAAAGCAGCTTATTAGTTCCCATCTAGTAGAAGAGGATGAGTTAGACACCAAGCCACAATACATGAACTGGGATCATCGATTCAATTTCGGCACAATTGGCCACTCTAACCAAGATGGTTCTCAACATGCGAAAACAATACAACACACAAAAGGTCAAGGTAATAGATTCCAATTGTGAGTTGTGTGGTGGTAACCATGATTCTTCCGAATGTACGCGAAATCCAGTCCAAATTTTATGTGGAGAATTACAATCGAAAACAATAATGTGATGTCCAACACATATAATCCAAATTGGAAGAAGCACCTGATTTTTTTCATGGAGTAATCCCAACAATTCTCGAACTGTAACAATCGAATGCACAAGCATCGGGATTCCAAAGAGAATATGCCACGCGTAATAATATTGCCAGAAAGAACAACCTAAAACATCTAGTTCTTTGGAAAATTCTCTCAATGTTTTTATGTTGAAATCTAAATCTTATATGGCTGAGAATAATAACTTCATAAAAAGAACTGATACTTTTATTAACAGGACCGAGATGAGATTGCAAAACCAAGAGGCGACAATCAAATCATTGGAAACTCATGTCGGACAATTTGCTCAAAACTTGAATACTAGACCGCAAGGAGATTTACCCAGCGATACTGAAGTCGCAAGAGGAACTGGCCACGAGCAATGTAAGGCGATCACCACTAGAAGTGGCCGAAAACTTAAGGAGGCTCAAGCTCGCTCATCAAACAAAAATCCACAAAAAGAACAAGATAAACTCAGCGGTAAAGCCTCAAATGCTTAACCAGGAAATGACACGGAAACCAACGATAAGCATGCCGCGACAACCAGCGATAAGGATGCCACGACAACCCCAGTTGACGATACCTCGGCAACTCCAGTTGCCCTAACAATGTCGTAAATCAGGTTCCAAACTAATGAAAGGATCGAAGATATCTGACTTCCACCACCATTCTCACAAAGGTTGAAGCGACAAAAAGCAAGAATATCAATTCAAGAAGTTTCTTGATATCCTAAAGCAAGTCCATATCAACTTACCATTGGTTGAGGCAATTGAACAAATGCGAACTATGCCAAGTTTCAAAGACATTGTGTCCAAGAGAACAAGGCTAGGAGAGTTTGAAACAGTTGCCGCAACAGGGGATGCATGGCAATGTTGCACAATCGCGTGCCACCCAAGTTTAAAGATCCCGAAAGTTTCACGATACCTGTTCCATCGAAAACCACTATGTCGGGAAAGCATTATGTGACCTTGGAGCAAGCATAAACTTGATGCCTAAATCGGTTTTTCCAAAACTAGGAATCGGGAAGGCAAGACCTACAACAATCATGCTACAAACTAGCCGATAGATCCCATGTGCATCCGGAGGGAAAAATCGAAGACATACTGGTAAAAGTTGATAAATTTAATTTTCCCACTGACTTTATTATTTTGGATTGTAAAGCAGATGAGCATGAACCTATCATTCTCGAGAGACCCTTCCTAGCGACAGGGAGAACCTTGGTCGATGTTGATAATAGAGAACTCACAATGAGGGTGAATGACCAGCAAGTTAAACTGAATGTGTTCCAAACACTAAGGCATGTCGATGATCCGAAAGAATGCCAACTTCTTCATGCCACGACAGAGTTTGACTTTGACGAGGAGATTAGATGCCTCAGCAACCACATTACCGATCAAGAGGAACTTGAGAAGTATGAAGAATCGGTCGATGAAAAACAACAAGAAGAGGCAAATTGGTTAGTCAATCGACTAGGTACATACTTTGAGCCACTGGATTGCTCAGGTAAGGAAGGTAAACTCGAAAAACCCTCCACCGAACAACCACCGATTCTTGAGTTGAAACAATTGCGGGCAACTAAAATATGCTTACTTGGGAACCGATAATACATTGCCTGTAATTATTTCCTCTAAGTTACAGCCTGAACAGGAAAAGAAGCTGATCGACATGTTGATGCTACACAATAAGGTGACAGGATGGACAATTGCCGACTTGAAGGGAATTAGACCGGTAGTGTGCATGCATAAGATTTTGTTGGAAGATGATCACAAATCTTCGATTGAGGCCTAGAGGAGACTGAATCATGCCGTGAAAGGGGTTGTAATGAAAGAAATCATCAAGTGGCTTGACGCCGACATCATATACCCTATCTCTGATAGTACATGGGTAATTTCGGTATAATGTGTACCGAAAAAGAGAGGTATAACGGTGGTAAGTAATGAAAACAATGAACTCATTCCAACCAGGACTGTGACCGGTTGGAGGGTTTGTATAGATTACCGAAAGCTAAACAAAGCTACTAGGAAAGATCACTTTCCCTTACCCTTTATTGATCAAATGCTTGACCGTCTTGCAGGTAAACCCTTTTTATTGTTTTCTTGATGGTTACTCAGGTTACAATCAAATTGCCATAGCACCATAAGATCAAGAAAAGACAACATTCACATGCCCATATGGTACTTATACTTTTTGAAAAATACCGTTCAGATTGTGTAATACCCCGGCAACCTTCCAAATATGCATGATGGCACTTTTTTCAGACATGGTCGAAGACTTCCTTGATAATGGACAAGATTGAAGCACTACAATGGTGCCCATGTGGAGCGTAACAAAGTGGTCAACTTAGGAGATGCATGAGCATGCTCTCCTTTCAATATTTTCTTTTTTTTTTCTTTTTATTTTTATTTTTATTTTTTTTAGGAGATATTTTATTTTTTTCTTCATTATCTTTAGTTTTCAGGTTTTCTTTGTTTTCTTTTTCACAACAAGACTCACAACTACTATGCTAAGAAATTTCTTGCCAAGATCCTTGCCCGGCAAACCAATGAAGAAGATGCGCGACAACCTATTCATGCATGCTGCACAAGGCTGATGCCACGGCAACCAACCACGAAGATGCCACGGCAACAAAGCTAAAGACATCCGGCAACAAGAAAACAACCATTGCATTCAAGCAAAAAAATCAAGACGCCAACTAGAAGAAACTAATCATCTCGATGGCGAACTCTCGGAAGTCCTCGTATGCATTTTTTTTTTTTATTTTTCGTTATTTTTATGCATGCATTGAGGACAATGCCTCACTCGAGTTTGGGGATTGTTATTAGTAATTACCATGTTTAGTTACATTAATCTTAAGCATTACATTTAGGATACATAAATTGCTTGCCATGCCTTTAATTGGAACAAAAATTGCTTAGATTATTTTGTGAAATAGATGCTGCTTTGGTGTGTTTTTGTGTGTGTATGTGCGGGATCACTTGCCAAAGCAATGCCTAGTTGCCCGAACAATGCAGAAGGATATGCCGAGCTAGTTGCGGGCAATGCATGAAGGAGGCAGGCAGTTGCCATGGCATTTGTCGACAAAGACCAAAAGCAATATGGATGTCGAAATTCATGATTTTACAAGCCCAAGATGACATGGAGCAAGGCCCAAGCCCAAAGGAATTTGATTGCCATGCAGAGATTAAAGAAGAATTAAATTCAAGAAGATAGGAGAAGTTCTAATAGGAATAAAATTATAAATTCTTTAAAGATAATTTAATTCAACTCAAACTCCTCCTCAAAGAAGGACTTTGGCCTAGCCCTATAAATATCAAGGAGATTTAGACAATTCAAGAGAGAGAGCAAGAGGAAATTTCGACAAGTCCAAGTAGGGCAAGAGGAGAGAATTTTTAGACAAGCATCAGGGCAAGGAGGATTTCGACAAGCCTCTTCCTTCATCTTTGTTCGATTGGGTTCATGCTGAGGGATTAATTATCTTGTGTTTCTTTGGAACCTAGCCATGAACTAAATTTACTTGGCTATAGTTATTGTGTTTTGTGGTTGTGAGAAACTATTGGTTTTTGTTTAGGTTGAAGCGACACAAGCAAGAATACCAATTCAAGAAGTTTCTTGATATCCTAAAGCAAGTCCACATCAACTTGCCATTGGTGGAAGCAATTGAACAAATGCCAAACTATGCCAAGTTTCTTAAAGACATTGTGTCCAAGAGAACAAGGATAGGAGAGTTTGAAACAGTTGCCGCGACAGAGGGATGCATGGCAATGTTGCACAATTGTATGCCACCCAAGTTGAAGGATCCCAAGTTTCACAATACCTGTTCTATTGGAAATCACTATGTCGGGAAAGCACTATGCGACCTAGGGGCTAGCATAAACTTGATGCCTAAATCGGTTTTCCGTAAACTAGGAATCGGGAAGGTAAGACCTACAATGCTTATGCTGCAGCTAGCCGACAGATCTATGTGCATCCAGAGGGAAAAATTGAGGACATACTTGGTAAAAGTTGATAAATTTATTTTTCCGCCGACTTTATTGTTTTGGATTGTGAAGCGGATGAGCATGCACCTATCATTCTCGGAGACCATTCCTAGCGGCGTGGAGAACCTTGATTGATGTTGAAAAGGGAGAACTCACAATGAGGGTGAATGACCAGCAAGTTAAACTAAACGTGTTCCAAACACTAAGGCATGCCGATGATCCAGAAGAATGCCAACTACTTCATGCCACGGCAGAGTTTAACTTCGATGAGGAATTTAGTTGCCTCGGCAACTACATTGCCGACCAAGAGGAACATGAGGAGTATGAAGAACCGGTCGATGAGGAACAACCAGAAGAGGCAAATTGGCTAGTCAATCGACCAGGTACATACTTTGAACCACTGGACTACTCAGGTAAGGAAGGTAAGCTCGAAAAACCCTCTATTGAACAACCACCAATTCTTGAGTTGAAACAATTGCCAGAGCAACTAAAATATGTATACTTAGGGACCGATAATACATTGCCTGTAATTATTTCCTCTAAGTTACAGCCTGAGCAGGAAAAGAAGCTGATCAAGATGTTGAAGCTACACAAAAAGGCAATAGGGTAGACAATTGCCGACTTGAAGGGAATTAGCCCGGCGGTGTGCATGCGCAAGATCTTGTTGGAAGATGATCACAAACCTTCAATTGAGGCCCAGAGGAGACTGAATCATGCCATGAAAGGGGTTGTAATGAAAGAAATCATCAAGTGGCTTGACGCCGACATTATATACCCTATATCCGATAGTACGTGGGTAAGTCCGGTACAATGTGTGCCGAAAAAGGGAGGTATAACAGTGGTAAGCAATGAAAATAATGAACTTATCCCAACCAGGACTGTGACCGGTTGGAGGGTTTGTATGGACTATCGAAAGCTAAACAAAGCCACTAGGAAAGATCACTTCCCATTACCCTTTATTGATCAAATGCTTGACCGTCTTGCAGGTAAACCCTTTTATTGTTTTCTTGATGGTTATTCAGGTTACAATCAGATTGCCATAGCACCAGAAGATCAAGAAAAGACAACCTTCACATGCCCATACGATACTTATGCCTTCCGAAGGATGCCGTTCGGATTGTGTAACGCCCCGACAACCTTCCAAAGATGCATGATGGCGCTCTTTTCAGACATAGTTGAAGACTTCCTTGAGATCTTCATGGATGATTTTTCGGTTTTTGGTAATGACTTCGACGGCTGTCTCGGCAATTTAGAAAGGGTGTTGGCAAGATGCGAAGAAACGAATTTAGTCCTCAATTGGGAGAAATGCCACTTTATGGTAGATGAAGGAATAGTGCTCGGCCACAAGATTTCATCCAAGGGAATTGAAGTAGACAAAGCCAAGGTGGATGTAATCGAGAGATTACCCCCACCAAATTCGGTTAAAGGAATTCGAAGTTTTCTCGGACATGCAGGTTTTTATAGGAGGTTCATTTATAATTTTTCTAAAATCACTAAACCCTTGTGTAATCTGCTTGAACAGGATAAAGTCTTCGATTTTGATGATTCTTGCACCCAAGCATTCGAAACCCTAAAGAAAAAGCTTGCCTCGGTACCCATTGTCGTTCCACCAGATTGGACACTACCTTTTGAGCTCATGTGTGATGCAAGTGATTTCGCGGTAGGAGCAGTCCTAGGCCAACGCACAGGTAAGACCTTCCATGTGATATACTACGCTAGTAAAACTCTTAATGATGCTCAAGTGAATTACACAACAACGGAGAAAGAGTTACTAGCTGTAGTTTTCGCATTTGACAAGTTCCGATCCTATTTAATTGGTACAAAGGTAATTGTTCATACGGACCATTCGGCAATCAAATACTTATTTGCTAAAAAGGATGCTAAACCTCGTTTGATTCGTTGGATATTACTTTTACAAGAATTTGATATTGAAATTAAGGACATGAAAGGAACAGAAAATCAAGTGGCCGATCACTTATCACGTTTGGAACACAATAGGGAGGAGGACGCGGACCTAGAGATATGCGATGCATTCCCGGATGAACAAATTCTAGTTGCCTCAGCAACCCTCGACGCCTCAGTAGCCCTAGACACCTCGGCAACCATGGATGCACACGCCTCGGCAACTCTCGACGCCGCAGCAGTCTTTGACGCACACGCCTCGGCAATCTTGGGAGCAGTCGCCACGGCGGCACATGCCTCGGCAATACCCTGGTACGCAGATTTAGTTAATTTCCTTGTTTGTGGTATTTTTCCTTATGGCATTACTCACCAAGGGAAGAAGCGGTTCCGCCATGATGCTAAGCATTACTTTTGGGACGAGCCTCTTTTGTTTAAACAATGTGCAAATCAGGTTATACGCCGATGTGTCCCTGAAGAAGAGCAACAGAATGTACTCCGGCAATGTCATTCTTCACCCTATGGAGGACATTTTGGAGGAACTCGTACCGCGGCCAAAGTTTTGCAATCCGGGTTGTATTGGCCAACATTGTACGCCAGGGCAACTAGTTCTCCTATTTAATTCTCGGCTAAAACTTTTCCCGGGAAAGCTGAAATCAAGATGGTCGGGACCATTTGAAGTCGTCAAACCATTCTTCCATGGCGCCGTGATAATCAAGTCCATCTCTGACAACCATGAATTCAAAGTTAATGGACAAAGATTGAAGCACTATAATGGTGCCCATGTGGAACGTAACAAGGAAGTGGTCAACTTAAGAGATGCATGAGCATGCTCTCTTTTCAGTATTTTCTTTTTCTTTTTATTTTTATTTTTATTTTCAATTTTATTTTTAGGAGATATTTTATTTTTTCTTCATTATCTTTAGTTTTCAGGTTTTTTTTTTCACAACAAGACTCACAACTACTATGCTAAGGAAATTTACTGCCAAGATCCTTGCCCCGACAACCAATGAAGAAGATGTCGCGGCAACTTACTTCGTGCATGCACAAGCTGACGCCACGACAACCAACCCTGAAGATGCCACGGCAACCAAAGCTGAAGACATCCCGGCAACAAGAAAACAACCATCGCGTTCAAGCAAGAGAATCAAGACACCGACTAGAAGGAGACTAATCATCTACGATGACGAACTCTTGGAGTAAGTCCTCGTATGCATTTTTTTTATTTTTTTCGGTATTTTTATACATGAATTGAGGATAATGCCTCACTCGAGTTTGGGGGGATTGTTATTAGTAATTACCATGTTTAGTTAAATTCATCTTAAATATTACATTTAGGATACATAAATTGCTTGCCATACCTTTAATTAGAACAAGAATTGCTTAAATTTGATGAATATTCGATGATGACTTTGCCAATGCACTTAATTGATAGAATTTTTATTCTAGGATAACCATGGAAAAACTTAGAATTTTACTATGATACTAAATTTGATGAAACACTGTTGTGGTTTGATTGATTTAAGGAGTTCTAGTAAACTTAGGTTGATAATTAACTAATTGGGGATTAGAATAAAATTGGATGAATGCTAGAGGTGCCCAAATTGGCTCTAGCATATGCTAAAAATTGATCACTAGAGGTGCCCAAAACTGCTCTAGGAGGCGTTAAAAATTTACTTGTTAACTAGAGGTGCCCGAAACCGGCTCTAGTCTATTAAATTAACTTAAGAAAACTAAAAATAAAACACTAGAGGTGCCCGAAATTGGCTCTAGTTAAAACATGTTAAAAAGAACCCAATGAAGTAATTTGAAAACCTATTGTTTGCATAGAATCCGAAAAATCAACTTGCACACAACTCCGCACACACTCACAAGCATTATAGTTTGATTCCGAGTAACTCCTCAGTTTTCCGAAAAATAAAAAGCCAATCATACTTTGTGCCCCGGTTCAGAGAATTGAAATCAAGTTCAAAGCTAAGTTTGTGAAAATTTGAAGTCTTGGCAGGTAATTATGAGTTTGCATTGCTTGAGGACAAGCAATAGTTCGAGTTTGGGGGTGTGATAAGTGTTCAAAAAAGTACTATTTTTCTTACCCTTTTACTCATATTATTGTTAGACTTAGGCTCATATTAGTTGCATAGTTAGCCATTCATGCATTAATCCATGTTTCCTTCAATCTTTGAGCTTGATTACATAACTTGGTGATTTTTGTAGAAATAGATGCTGCTTTGGTGTGTTTTGTGTGTGTATGTGCAGGATCACTTGCCAAAGCAATGCCGAGCTAGTTGCCAGGGCAATGCATGAAGGATATACCGAGCTAGTTGCCGTGGCAATGCATGAAGGAGACGCAGCCAGTTGCCATGGCATTTGTCGACAAAGACAAAAAGCAATATGGATGTCGAAATTCATGACTTTACAAGCCCAAGATGACATGGAGTAAGGCCCAAGCCCAAAGGAATTTGATTGCCATGCAGAGATTAAAGAAGAATTAAATTCCAAGAAGATAGGAGAAGTTCTAATAGGAATAAAATTATAATAAAGAATTATATTCTTTAAAGATAATTTAATTCCAACTCAAACTCCTCCTCAAAGAAGGACTTTGGCCTAGCCCTATAAATATCAAGGAGATTTCGACAAGATGAATAGGGGAGAGCAAGAGGGAATTTCGACAAGACCAAGAGAGGAAGCAAAGGGGAATTTTCGACAAGCTTCAGCTTTTCTTCCTTGTTCGATTGGGTTCATGCTAGGGATTAATTATCTTGTGTTTATTTGGAACCTAGCCATGAACTAAATTTACTTGGCTATGGTTATTGTGTTTTGTGGTTGTGAGAAACTATTGGTTTTTGTTTAGGTAATAAGAGTTTGCACTTTTCTATTTCAAGGTTTATTCATTCTTGATTCTTATTATTGTTTGCGAGGGAATTGGGAGAGGATCTCGTGATTTCATCCATTTATCTAATATCGGGAGAGTTAGATTCAAGAAACGAATGAATATTATCTTTATTCAATCCAATGACGGTGAAGATTAATCCGGATTAGGAATAAGTTAAGGATTTCAACGGCTAAGAGGAGCGCAAGATTGATTGTTGTTCACCCTTGATTCACGCAGGGATGTATTATCAAGGCATGCACAAGTAGCTAGAGTTTCGACTTAGGGATAAGAAGAAACCATTGAAGAACGCTCCGCCGAACCTTGAAGTTGCTGCCCAGTCGCCCAAGAAGTTGCCCAACTAGTCGCCCAGGCAACCATCAATTAGTTGCCAAGGCAACCCCGTCGTGCAAGTTGCCACGGCAACTGAGTTGCCCGTGCACTCTTTTACCAAGACGATCCAATTGGCTATCACACCTCAACTCACGATAACCTGGCCTATCTCTCTCAATTGAATTCATCTTTTCTTTTACTTATTTGCTTTCTAGATTAGTTAAACTTCTATAATCTTTTATTTGTGTTTTTATTTTTACAGTGCAAGAGACTAGATTCTTGAAGTAGCACCAATCCCTGTGGAGACGATATCTTTTATACTATAACTTGCGACGTGTATACTTGCACAATTGCGTAGCACTTATTACGTGCAACAGTTATTAGTTCCCATCTAGTAGAAGAGGATGAGTTAGACACCAAGCCACAATACATGAACTGGGATCATCAGATTCAATTTCGGCACAATTGGCCACTCTAACCAAGATGGTTCTGAACATGCAGAAACAATACAACACACAAAAGGTCAAGGTAATAGATTCCAATTGTGAGTTGTGTGGTGGTAACCATGATTCTTCTGAATGTACGCAGAATCCAGAGTCCAGCTTTTATGTGGAGAATTACAATCGAAACAATAATGTGATGTCCAACACATATAATCCAGCTTGGAAGAAGCACCTGATTTTTTCATGGAGTAATCCCAACAATTCTCTGAACCAGAACAATCAGAATGCACAAGCATCGGGATTCCAGCAGAATATGCCACGGTAACAGTTGCCGCAGCAACAACCTAAAACATCTAGTTCTTTGGAAAATTCTCTCAATGTTTTTATGTTGAAATCTAAATCTTATATGGCTGAGAATAATAACTTCATAAAAAGAACTGATACTTTTATTAACAGGACCGAGATGAGATTGCAAAACCAAGAGGCGACAATCAAATCATTGGAAACTCATGTCGGACAATTTGCTCAAAACTTGAATACTAGACCGCAAGGAGATTTACCCAGCGATACTGAAGTCGCAAGAGGAACTGGCCACGAGCAATGTAAGGCGATCACCACTAGAAGTGGCCGAAAACTTAAGGAGGCTCAAGCTCGCTCATCAAACAAAAATCCACAAAAAGAACAAGATAAACTCAGCGGTAAAGCCTCAAATGCTTAACCAGGAAATGACACGGAAACCAACGATAAGCATGCCGCGACAACCAGCGATAAGGATGCCACGACAACCCCAGTTGACGATACCTCGGCAACTCCAGTTGCCCTAACAATGTCGTAAATCAGGTTCCAAACTAATGAAAGGATCGAAGATATCTGACTTCCACCACCATTCTCACAAAGGTTGAAGCGACAAAAGCAAGAATATCAATTCAAGAAGTTTCTTGATATCCTAAAGCAAGTCCATATCAACTTACCATTGGTTGAGGCAATTGAACAAATGCCGAACTATGCCAAGTTTCTGAAAGACATTGTGTCCAAGAGAACAAGGCTAGGAGAGTTTGAAACAGTTGCCGCAACAGAGGGATGCATGGCAATGTTGCACAATCGCGTGCCACCCAAGTTTAAAGATCCCGAAAGTTTCACGATACCCTGTTCCATCAGAAACCACTATGTCGGGAAAGCATTATGTGACCTTGGAGCAAGCATAAACTTGATGCCTAAATCGGTTTTTCCAAAAACTAGGAATCGGGAAGGCAAGACCTACAACAATCATGCTACAGCTAGCCGATAGATCCCATGTGCATCCAGAGGGAAAAATCGAAGACATACTGGTAAAAGTTGATAAATTTAATTTTCCCACTGACTTTATTATTTTGGATTGTAAAGCAGATGAGCATGAACCTATCATTCTCGAGAGACCCTTCCTAGCGACAGGGAGAACCTTGGTCGATGTTGATAATAGAGAACTCACAATGAGGGTGAATGACCAGCAAGTTAAACTGAATGTGTTCCAAACACTAAGGCATGTCGATGATCCGAAAGAATGCCAACTTCTTCATGCCACGACAGAGTTTGACTTTGACGAGGAGATTAGATGCCTCAGCAACCACATTACCGATCAAGAGGAACTTGAGAAGTATGAAGAATCGGTCGATGAAAAACAACAAGAAGAGGCAAATTGGTTAGTCAATCGACTAGGTACATACTTTGAGCCACTGGATTGCTCAGGTAAGGAAGGTAAACTCGAAAAACCCTCCACTGAACAACCACCGATTCTTGAGTTGAAACAATTGCCAGGGCAACTAAAATATGCTTACTTGGGAACCGATAATACATTGCCTGTAATTATTTCCTCTAAGTTACAGCCTGAACAGGAAAAGAAGCTGATCGACATGTTGATGCTACACAATAAGGTGACAGGATGGACAATTGCCGACTTGAAGGGAATTAGACCGGTAGTGTGCATGCATAAGATTTTGTTGGAAGATGATCACAAATCTTCGATTGAGGCCTAGAGGAGACTGAATCATGCCGTGAAAGGGGTTGTAATGAAAGAAATCATCAAGTGGCTTGACGCCGACATCATATACCCTATCTCTGATAGTACATGGGTAATTTCGGTATAATGTGTACCGAAAAAGAGAGGTATAACGGTGGTAAGTAATGAAAACAATGAACTCATTCCAACCAGGACTGTGACCGGTTGGAGGGTTTGTATAGATTACCGAAAGCTAAACAAAGCTACTAGGAAAGATCACTTTCCCTTACCCTTTATTGATCAAATGCTTGACCGTCTTGCAGGTAAACCCTTTTTATTGTTTTCTTGATGGTTACTCAGGTTACAATCAAATTGCCATAGCACCATAAGATCAAGAAAAGACAACATTCACATGCCCATATGGTACTTATACTTTTTGAAAAATACCGTTCAGATTGTGTAATACCCCGGCAACCTTCCAAATATGCATGATGGCACTTTTCTCAGACATGGTCGAAGACTTCCTTGAAATCTTCATGGACGATTTTTCTGTATTTGGTGATGACTTCGACAGTTGCCTCAGAAATTTGGAGAAGGTGTTGGCAAGATGTGAAGAATCTGATTTAGTCCTTAATTGGGAGAAGTGCCATTTTATAGTAGATGAAAGAATTATGCTCGGCCACAAGATTTCATCCAAGGGTATCGAAGTAGACAAAGACAAGGTGGACGTGATCGAGAGATTACCCCCACCAAGTTCGGTTAAAGGAATTTGGCGCTTTCTTTGACATGCAGGTTTTTACATGAGGTTCATTCATAATTTTTCTAAGATTACTAAACGCTTGTGTAATTTTCTTGAACAGGATAAAGTCTTCAACTTTGATGAATCTTGCGCCCAAACATTTGAAACCTTAAAGGAAAAGCTTGCCTCGGCACCCATTGTCGTTCTACCCAATTGGACGCTACATTTTGAGCTCATGTGTGAAGCGAGTGATTTCGCGGTAAGAGCAGTCATAGGCCAACGCACAAGTAAGATTTTTCATGTGATATACTACGCTAGTAAGACTCTTAATAACGCCCAAGTGAATTACACAATAACGGAGAAAGAGTTACCAGCAGTAGTTTTTGCATTTGACAAGTTCCGATCCTATTTGATTGGTACAAAGGTAATTATTCATACGGACCATTCGGCAATTAAGTATCTATTTGCTAAAAAGGATGCCAAACCTCTTTTGATTCGTTGGATATTGCTTTTACAAGAGTTTGACATTGAAATTAAGGACAAGAAAGGAACAGAGAATCAAGTTGCAGATCACTTATCACATTTAGAACGCAATAGGGAGGAGGACGCAGATTTAGAGATATGCGATGCATTCCTGGATGAGCAACTGTTAGTTGCCTCGACAACCCTCGACGCCTCGACAACTTTAGTCGCGCACGCCTCGGCAACTCCAGATGCGCACGCCTCGGTAACTCTAGAAGCGCATACCTCGGCAACCACCGATGCGCACGTCTCGGCAACTCTAGACGTGCATGCATCGGCAACCACTCATGCGCACGCCTCGGCAACCACTCATGTGCACGCCTCGGCAACCACTCTAGACGTGCATGCCTCGGCAACCACTATGCGGTAACTCTAGACGCGCATGCCTCGACAACCACAGAAGTAGTTGCCACGGAAACCACAGATGCCTCGGCAATACCTTGGTACGCGGATTTGGTTAATTTCCTTGTTTGTGGTATTTTACCTTATGGCCTTACTCATCAAGGAAAGAAGCGGTTCTGCCATGATGCTAAGCATTATTTCTGGGACGAGCCTCTTTTGTTTAAACAATGTGCATATCAGATTATACGCCGATGTGTCCCTGAAGAGGAGCAGCAGAATGTACTCTGGCAATGCCATTCTTCACCCTGTGGAGGATATTTTGGAGGAACACGTACCGCGACCAAAGTCTTGCAATCCGGTTTGTATTGGCCAACATTGTACAAAGATGCCCAAGAGTTTTACAAGCAATGGGATCGTTGCCAGAGAACGGGCAATATTTCTAGACGACATAAGATGCCGCTCTAAAATATCATCGAGGTGGAATTGTTCGATGTATGGGAGATCGATTTTATGAGACCTTTCCTATCTTTATTCGGGAACCTCTACATTCTACTTACCGTCGACTACGTGTCTAAATGGGTTAAGGCAGCTGCAGTTCCCACCAACGATTCCAAGACCGTGCAATGATTCTTGCAAAAAAATATATTTACACGGTTTGGGATGCCGAGAGCAATTATCAGTGATGAAGGCAAACACTTTGAAAACAAACTCATTGCCAAGATGTTGCAACACTTCAGCGTGTCACATAAAATTGCCACGGCATATCATCCACAAACTAATAGGCAAGCAGAAATTTCTGACCGGGAATTGAAGAATATCCTCGAGAAGGTTGTCAATCATTTTCGAAAAGATTGGTCTTCAAGACTAGACGAAGCACTTTGGGCTTACCAAACCGCATTCAAAACACCCCTGGGAATTTCCCCGTTTTGCCTTGTCTATGGTAAGACTTGTCACTTATCGGTGGAAATCGAACACAAGACATATTGGGCAATCAAGATCGTGAACATGGATTAGGAAAGTGCCAGACAAAATCATTTACTAGATCTCAACGAGATAGAAGAATTTCGTGCACTCGCCTATGACAATGCACGAATCTACAAGGAGAAAACGAAGCAATGGCAAGACAAGAAACTATTGCCGCGACAATTCATGCCAGGGCAACTAGTTCTTCTATTCAATTCTTGGCTAAAACTTTTCCTGGGAAAACTGAGATCAAGATGGTCAGGACCATTTGACGTTGTCAAACCATTCTCCCATGGTGCCATGATAATCAAGTCCACCACTGACGAACATGAATTCAAATTTAATGGACAAAGATTGAAGCACTATAACGGTGCCCATGTGGAACGTAACAAAGAAGTGGTCACCTTAGGAGATGTATGAGCATGCTCTCCTTTCGATATTTTCCTTTTATTTTTAGTTTTCTTTTATTCGAACTTATTATATTTATATCTTTATTTTATTAATTTCGGTTATTTTTTAGGATAGATTTATTTATTTTTTTAGGTTAAGACTGCATCTTTCTTTAATCTTTATTTAATTATTTTTAATTTTAGGTTTAAGAATTTCTTTGCACATCTTTATTTATTTCTTTTTATTTTATTTACTAGTTTATCTTTAATTTTAATTCTTATTTTATTTGTTTTTGAATTACAGGAAAAGAGTTCAAGATAAAGAGGAATTTGATTCAAGAAGGAAGTTTCTTCAACAAGGAAACTAATGGGCTAAATCTAAGGCTTATATTAAGCCTGCAATTTACCCTAATTCTCCTACATAGCCGGCCAAACCCTTCCCCAAATCCCTTTGCCGCCCCTTCCCCCAATTAAAACCCTTGTTTTCTTTCTTTCTAATCAATCACACCCGCCATATTTACTACATATCTTTTCTATTTAGCCCATCACCCTTAACTTCCAAGAAACCTATTCCTACTTTTCACCTTGCAACTCTTTAGTTTCTTTTGCTTTCTTTTCTTTGTTTCTACCAAACTCACAACCAAGATCGTCCATGGCATCCAAAATCAAGTTTTTGGTGCACCCAAGTTCTTCCAAAGAACCAAGCTACAAGAAGTTTGCTACACCGGCGGTTCAAGAAAGATTTCACTCCAAGATTGAAAGCTGAAAGATTTACGAAGAATAAGGCTTCGAATACTCCAACTCTCATCAAGATTTCGGCCTTGAACCACTCATCTTCCAAAGGATTGCACATCAAAAGTGGCAAATTTTTTGCCATCTGATAAGTGTTCAAAAGTACTATTTTTCTTACCATTTTTACTCATATTATTGTTAGACTTAGGCTCATATTAATTGCATAGTTAGCCATTCATGCATTAATCCATGTTTCCTTCCATCGTTGAGCTTGATTACATAACTTGGTAGTTTTTGTGGAAAAGATGCTGCTTTGGTGTGCTTTGTGTGTGTATGTGCAGGATCACTTGCCAAAGCAATGCCAAGCAAGTTGCCAGGGCAATGCATGAAGGATATGCCGAGCTAGTTGCCAGGGCAATGCATGAAGGAGACGCCGAGCCAATTGCCATGGCAATTGTTGACAAAGAGAAAATGCAATAGGGATGTCGAAATTAATGACTTTACAAGCCCAAGATGACATGGAGCAAGGCCCAAGCCCAAAGGAATTTGATTGTCATGCAGAGATTAAAGAAGAATTAAATTCCAAGAAGATATGAGAAGTTCTAATAGGAATAAAATTATAATAAAGAATTATATTCTTTAAAGATAATTTAATTCCAACTCAAACTCCTCCTCAAAGAAGGACTTTGGCCTAGCCCTATAAATAGCAAAGAGATTTCGACAACTTGATAGGGAGAGCAAGAGGGAAATTTCGACAAGTCCAAGGGAGAAAGCAAGGGATTTTCGACAAGCTTCATCTTTTCTTCCTTGTTCGATTGGGTTCATGCTAGGGATTATTTATCTTGTGTTTCTTTGGAACTTAGCCATGAACTAAATCTACTTGGCTATGGTTATTGTGTTTTGTGGTTGTGAGAAACTATTGGTTTTTGTTTAGGTAATAAGAGTTTGCACTTTTCTATTTCAAGGTTTATTCATTCTTGGTTCTTATTATTGTTTGCGATGCATCATTTGTATCTATAACACATCAAGGAAGAGATTTTACCTTCCTATATAGATTAAATGAATGTTAGAAACTCCAATTCCAATCTTGAATGTATGGCTATGGAGTTTTTCTCACAAAATTTTCTTCCTCTCTTCCTAGTCTTATTCCACGTCCAAAGGGGGGAAGAAGATGATAATGGATCATTCATTATCTCATCCACATGACTAATTTACCCTTAATTATCCTTTAATTAATGACATATTAATTTACCCTTAATTATCCTTTAATTAATGACATGTGTAGGGGCATTATAGGAATGTGAAAATTTTGTATGCATTCCTTCAATTTAACAATTGTTTCGGTTTGGTCACTTATAGAATAGGTTACCACTTTTTCAATTATAGCATTCTAGTCCTTATAACTAGATTTAACGCATTTCTTTCAATCAATTAGGGATTAAATGAAGGCATTGTAGTAACTTCTTATGTACTAAATTTGAGGATATTACAATTCCTTCCCCCTTAAAGAAATTTTTCCTCAAATTTACTTGAGGGGAAAAGATGAGGGTATTACTTTCTCATCGTTGCTTCGGGTTCCCAAGTGGCTTCTTTTGCATTGTGATTCTTCCATAGAACCTTCACCAATGGTACAACCTTATTGTGAAGCCTCTTGCCTTCTTTATCAAGTATTTGAACTGACTCTTCATCATACGATAGATCAGGATTAAGTTCCACTTCTTCAGGCTCTAAAACATGTGATAGATCTGATCGATATTTCCTCAACATCGATACATGGAAGATGTTGTGGATTCTATTGAATTCAGTAGGAAGTGCTAGCTTGTAAGCAACTGGACCAATCTTTTCTAAGACTCCAAAAGGTCCGATGAATCGAGGGCTCAGTTTACCATTCTTCCCGAATCTGAGGATTTTCCTCCAAAGAGATACCTTTAAGAATATGTAATCTCCTACACGATATACAATGTTTATTCTTTTGATATCGGCATAAGCTTTTTGCCTATCTAAGTCCTTCTTTTGTCTACTATGAATCACCCGAACTTGGTTTTCGGTTTCACAAAGCAATTCAGGTCCTAAGACCTTATTCAAGTACTTGGATTACCCTTTCAGATTGTCCATCAGTTTGTGGATGGAAGGCAGTGTTAAGGTTCAGCTTGGTTCTCATAGCTTGTTGAAGTGCCATCTGGAATCGAGAGGTAAAATGAGAGTCTGGATTAGATATGATAGATCTAGGAACACCGTGAAGTTTTATTACTTCTATCAAGTATAATTCAGCTAATTGTTGGAGGCTCATGTTCATTCGAACAGGTAGCAAGTGAGCCGATTTGGTGAATTTATCAACTATCACCCAAATAGCATCATTTTTTTCCTCAGTGATAGTGGCAATCCTGATACGAAGTTCATTGTTATACACTCTCACTTCCATTGAAGCAATTCGATGGGTTGAAGGAGTCCAGTAGGTAGTTGGTGTTAGACCTTCACCTTCTGGCAAGTGAGGCACTTCGATACAAGGTCAACAATATCGGCTTCAATCTCGGCCACCAATAGACTTCCTTTAAGTCCTTATACATCTTGATCACTCCCAGATGTATTGAAAAAGGACTTTTATGTGCTTCTTGAAGCATTTCTCTTTTAAGGATTGGATCATTGGGTACTCAAACCCGATTCTTGAAGTAGAGCACACCATTCGAATGAATTGAGAATTCAATGCTCGGTTTGGATTCAATTCCTTTCAATATCTTATGAAGTTTGGGATCATTTTGTTGAAGCTCTTTGATCCTCAAATTCAAATTGGATTGAATTTGAAATTCTGCCACATATCTCTGATTCTTTAGGAGCTTAAAATGGGCATTGTAAGTAGTTGAAGCTACAATTAAATAATTTCAATTAGTGAATTTTATATCATCCATTCGATTAGGGGGATAACAATGTTGGAAATTTGTATTCGATCTTACCAATTGATTGTTTGCGACTGAGTGCATCAGCCATAACGTTTGCCTTGCTCGAGTGGTAATCAATGATTAAATCATAGTCTTTTAATAGCTCCACCCATCTTCTATGTCAAAGATTTAACTCATTTTGAGTTAAAATGTATTTTAAGATCTAATGATCCATAAATAATCGACATTTCTCTCCGTATAGATAATGTCTCCATATCTTTAAAGCAAACACGACCGCAGCTAGCTCCAAGTCGTGTGTTGGAAAGTTCAATTCATGTGGCTTGAGTTGTCGAGAAGAATAGGCAATGACCTTGTCATCTTGTATCAATACACACTCTAAACCGAGATGGGAAGCATCACTGAAGACCATAAAGTCTTTTCTCGGTTCAGGTTAAATTAGAATTGGAGCTTAAGTTAGGACTTGCTTCAATTGATCAAAGCTCCTTTGCTGGTCCTCAGACCATTTAAATGGAGTATTCTTTCGAAGAAGTCGAGTCGGTAGAGTAGCAAGAATTGAGAACCCTTTTACGAATCTTTGATAATACCCAACTAAGCCGAGAAAACTCCTTACTTCGCTAACATTTCTTGGAGGTCTCCTTTCAATGATGGTTTGAATCTTTTTAGGATCAACCTTTATCCATTAGTCCGAGATAACATGACTTAGGAAGGATACTTCTGAGAGCCAGAACTCACATTTGCTCAATTTGGCATATAGCTGATTCTCCCTCAATGTTTGCAGTACAATTCGAAGGTGATTAGCATGTTCTTCTTTGTCCTTTGAGTAGACAAGAATGTCATCAATAAAGACAACCACGAATTTGTCCAAATAGGGTTTGAACACTCAGTTCATTAAGTCCATCAAAGCCGCTGGAGCATTGGTTAGCCCGAAGGGCATTAGTAGGAACTCGTAGTGACCATAAAGAGTCCCGAAAGCCGTTTTGGGTACATCCGAGTCTTGTATTCTCATCTGATAGTACCCTGATCGCAAATCGATCTTGGAGAAGACTTTGGCATCCTTGAATTGATCGAACAAGTCTTCAATCATCGATAATGGATACTTGTTTTTGATAGTGAGCCGGTTTAGTTGACGATAATCAATACATAGCCTCATCGACCTGTCTTTCTTCTTAACAAACAATACGGGTGCTCCCCAGGGTGAAGAGCTATGTCGGATGAAACCCTTGTCTTGAAGCTCTTGCAATTATTACTTAAGCTCTTTGAGTTCAATAGGGGTCATTCGATATAGAGCGATAGACACTGGATCACTCCTGGGTTGAACTTCAGTCTTGAATTCGACTTCCAGATTATGGGGCAATCCCGACAATTCCTCAAGAAAAACATTAGGGAAGTTAGAAATAATAGGGAATGAACTCACCCCAAATTCAATTTCTTCACTTTTACTCATAGCAGCAAAGATGCTAATAGGTTTCTTGCCGATCAAGGTAATGGATTTTTCTCCTAGACCTCGGAGAAACAATTTTCTCTGTTGGCAATCTACCCAAACTTGATGCCTTCCTAACCAATCTAATCCCAAAATGAGACCGAATTAAAAAAATGCAATAACAATAGTTTGGCTAAAAAAGGGATGCCCTGAATAAACAAAGGGCAATCCTTACATATTTGGTTCACTATTACATTGTCTCATAAAGGATTGGTAGCAATTAAGCTACAACTAACATATTCAGGCTTTAATTTAAGCTTTTCAATTAAAGGAGATCCTATGATCGATGATTGAAGTGTATCTTAATGTATAAGCAATCTTACTTGTCTTTTACTTGATGTCTTTTAAAAATTCAATTAATTATTTAGGTTCCTTCCAATGTCTTTCAATATCATGGCTCTAAGATTCAATATTTGTAGGATAATTGATTATTTCTCTCTTTAATAAGAGACTTCAACATTCATAGTTAACTGCCTTATGCAAGCCTTCAGTATATGATCATGATTCACGCATATCACATAACCAAGCAATAATCAGAATGACACCGTGTCACTCGAGACATAGACAACTACACACACATTAAATAAGATGGATCACAAGAACTTCCTGCTGAACTTGTTGAGGTACAACAGCCTTCTGGGGATCCTGGTTCATCCTTATGCTCCCTCCCTCATTGGAGGAGCCAGTTGGGCTTTCATTATCCTTGCCCAAACTTGTTTTAGAAATTCTATGTATAAGAAGTAAGAGGAGTCAAGCTTTAGTCACAATCTAATCAATATTTAAGTAACTCCTAGGTGGCACCTAAATGACCAATGACAATAATCTATTCATGCAATAAACCATAGAATCATGCAACCATAAGCTCTGATAAGTGTTCAAAAGTACTATTCTTCTTACCCTTTTTACTCATATTATTGTTAGACTTAGGCTCATATTAGTTGCATAATTAGCCATTCATGCATTAATCCATGTTTCCTTCCATCATTGAGCTTGATTACATAACTTGGTAGTATTTGTGGGAAAAGATGTTGCTTTGGTGTGTTTTGTGTGTATGTGCAGGATCACTTGCCAAAGCAAGGCTAGAGCTAGTTGCCAGGGCAATACATGAAGGAGATACTGAGCTAGTTGCCAGGGCAATGCATGAAGGAGACGCCGAGCCAGTTGCCAGGGCAATTGTTGACAAAGAACAATGTGATATGGTAGTCGAAATTGATGACTAGACAAGCCCAAGATGACATGGAGCAAAGCCAAATCCCAAAGGAATTTGATTTCCATGAAGAGACTAAAGAATAATTAAATTCCAAGAAGATAGGAGAAGTTCTAGTAGGAATATAATTATAATAAAGAATTATATTCTTTAAAGATAATTTAATTCCAACTTAACTTCCTCCTCAAAGAAGGACTTTGACCTAGCCCTATAAAAGATAGGGAAATTTCGACAACTCAAAAAGAGAGCAAGAAGAGAGAATTTTTGACAAGCATCTAGGGCAAGGAGATTTCGACAAGCTTCAATTCTTCATCTTTTTCTTTCTTGTTCAATTAGATTCATGCTAGGGATTATTTATCTTGTGTTTCTTTGGAACCTAGCCATGAACTAAATCTATTTGGCTATGGTTATTGTGTTTTGTGGTTGTGAGAAACTATTGGATTTTGTTTAAGTAATAAGAGTTTGCACTTTTCTATTCAAGGTTTATTCATTCTTGGTTCTTATTCTTGTTTGCGAGTGAATTGGGAGAGGATCTCGTGATTTCATCTATTTATCTAATATCGGGAGAGTTAGATTCAAGAAACGAATGAATATGATCTTTATTCAATCTATTGATGGTGAAGATTAATTCGGCTTAGGAATAAGTCAAGGATTTCAACGGCTAAGAGAAGCGCAAGATTGGTTATTGTTCACCCTTGATTCATGCAGGGATGTATTATCAAGACATGCACAAGTAGCTAGAGTTTCGACTTAGGGATAAGAAGAAACCATTGAAGAACGCTCTGCCGAACCTTGAAGGTTGCTGCCCAGACGCCCAAGTAGTTGCCCAACTAGTCGCCCAGGCAACCATCAATTAGTTGCCAAGGCAACCCCGTTGTGCAAGTTACCACGGCAACTGAGTTGCCCGTGCACTCTTTTATCAAGACGATCCAATCGGCTATCACACCTCAACTCACGATAACCTGGCCTATCTCTCTCATTTGATCTCATTCATTCTTTTACTTTATTGCCTTCTAGTTTAGTGATTAGTTAAAACTCCTATAATCCTTTATTTGTGTTTTTACTTTTTTACAGTGCAAAAGACTAGATTCTTGAAGTGGCACCAATCCCTGTGGAGACGATATCTTTTATACTATAACTTGCAACGTGTATACTTACACAATTGCGTAGCACTTATTACGCGCAACGAGTTTTTGGCGCCGTTGCCGAGGATTGGCAATAGCGACTTTGTTTTTATTTTCTTGCACTTTCTTTTTACTTTTCATGTTTATGATTCAAAGGGCTAACAAACTTTGGTTTTGCATTGGTATATGACCAGGGCGAGACCGACTACACCAGAATATCTCTTTGATCCAGAAATCGAACGAACCTTACAAAGACTTAGACGAAGGATAAGAGTAGCAATGGCTAATCAAGACGACAATATGAATCATGATCTTCCAGCATGAGGAGGAGTGATTCTTGCACGAAACAGAACTATTCGAGACTATCTTGAAGAAGATCTTGATGGACTTAATCCAGAAGTTGTCGCACCTGAAATTGAAGTCGACCACTTTGAGTTAAAACCGGTAATGTTTAATATGATCAACACAATTGGTCAATTTGGCGGCTCAACAACTGAAGATGCACGGCAACATCTGAAATCTTTCCTCGAGATTTGCAACTCGTTCAAAATACATGGAGTCACCCCCGATGTCTTACGATTGAGATTATTCCCCTATTCATTGAGGGATAAGGCGAAAGCATGGTTGAATAGCATTCCTTCCGGATCAATAGCATCTTGGACCGATCTTTGTCATGATTTTCTTGCTCGGTTTAATCCTACAAATTTGACTGATAAGCTTCGTAACAACATTACTTCTTTTCGACAAGCAGATGATGAATCCATGTACGAGGCTTGGGAGCGATATAGAGAACTTCTACACAAATGCCCCCTACACGGATTCCCAGTGTGGACTCAAGTAACAATGTTTTACAACGCCGTGAATACACCAACAAGGATGATGCTAGATGCCTCGGCAAACGGCATACTTCTAGATAAGTCGCCGGAGGAAGCAATGCAAATTTTAAACAGGCTGGCCATGAATGATTATCAATTCCCCTCTACTAGAAGAGGAGGAGTTAGACGCCAAGCCACAATACATGAACTAGGATCATCAGATTCAATTTCGGCACAATTGGCCACTTTAACCAAGATGGTCCAGAACATGGAAAAACCAAACAACACACATGAGGTCAAGGTAATGGATTCTTTTTGTGAGTTATGTGGTGATAACCATGATTCTTCTGAATGTATGCAGAATCCGGAGTCCAGCTTCTATGTGGGTAATTACAATCGGAACAACAATGTGATGTCCAATACATACAACCCAGCTTGGAAGAAGCACCTGAATTTTTCATGGAGTAATCCCAACAATGCTCTAAACCGGAACAATCAGAATGCACAAGCATCGGGATTCCAACATAATATGCCACGGCAACAGTTGCCGTAGCAACAACCGACAACATCTAGTTCTTTGGAAAATTCTCTAAATGCTTTTATAATGAAAATTGAATCTTATATGGTTGAGAATAGTAACTTCATAAAAAGAACTGATGCTTTTATTAACAGGACCGAGATGAGATTGCAAAACCAAGAGGCGGCAATCAAATTATTGGAAAATCAAGTTGGACAGTTTGCTCAAAATCTGAATACTAGACCGCGATGAGATTTACCTAGCGATACTGAAGTCGCAAGAGGAACTGGCCATGAGCAATGTAAGGCGATCACCACTAGAAGTGGCCAACAACTTAGAGAGGCTCAAACCCGCTCATCAAACAAAATTCCACAAAAAGATCAAGACAAACCTAGCGGCAAAGCCTCAGATGCTGAACCAGGAATTGCAACGGCAACCGGCAATAAGCATGCATCGGCAACCGACGATAAGGATGCTTCGGTAACTTGTGATAAGCATGCCTCGGCAACCCCAATTGATAAAACTTCAGTTGTCCCGGCAATGTCGTCAATCAGGTTCCAAACCAATGAAAGGATCGAAGATATCCGACTTCCACCACCATTCCCACAAAGGTTGAAGCAAAAAAAGCAAGAATACCAATTCAAGAAGTTTCTTGATATCCTAAAGCAAGTCCACATCAACTTGCCATTGGTGGAAGCAATTGAACAAATGCCAAACTATGCCAAGTTTCTTAAAGACATTGTGTCCAAGAGAACAAGGCTAGGAGAGTTTGAAACAGTTGCCGCAACAGAGGGATGCATGGCAATGTTGCACAATCGTATGCCACCCAAGTTGAAGGATCCCGAAAGTTTCACAATACCCTGTTCCATTGGAAACCACTATGTCGGGAAAGCATTATGCGACCTTGGGGCTAGCATAAACTTGATGCCTAAATCGGTTTTCCAGAAACTAGGAATCGGGAAGGCAAGACCTACAACAGTTATGCTACAGCTAGCCGACAGATCCTATGTGCATCCAGAGGGACAAATTGAGGACATACTGGTAAAAGTTGATAAATTTATTTTTCCCGTTGACTTTATTGTTTTGGATTGTGAAGCAGATGAACACGCACCCATCATTCTCGGGAGACCATTCCTATCAGCAGGGAGAACCTTGATCGATGTTGAAAAGGGAGAACTCACAATGAGGGTGAATGACCAGCAAGTTAAACTAAATGTGTTCCAAACACTAAGGCATGTCGATGATCCAGAAGAATGCCAACTTCTTCATGCCACGGTAGAGTTTAACTTCGACGAGGAATTTAGTTGCCTCGGCAACTACATTGCCGATCAAGAGGAACCTGAGGAGTATGAAGAACTGATCGATGAGGAATAACAAGAAGAGGCAAATTGGCTAGTCAATCGACCAGGTACATACTTTGAACCACTGGATTACTCAGGTAAGGAAGGTAAACTCGAAAAACCCTCTATTGAATAACCACCGATTCTTGAGTTGAAACAATTGCCAGAGCGACTAAAATATGCATACTTAGGAACCGATAATACATTGCCTGTAATTATTTCTTCTAAGTTACAGCTTGAGCAGGAAAAGAAGCTGATCAAGATGTTGAAGCTACACAAAAAGGCAATAGGGTGGACAATTGCCGACTTGAAGAGAATTAGCCCAGCAATGTGCATGCACAAGATTTTGTTGGAAGATGATCACATACCTTCAATTGAGGCCCAGAGGAGACTGAATCATGCCATGAAAGGGGTTGTAATGAAAGAAATCATCAAGTGGCTTGACGCCGACATTATATACCCTATCTCTGATAGTACATGGGTAAGTCCGGTACAATGCGTACCGAAAAAGGGGGGTATAATAGTGGTAAGTAATGAAAACAATGAACTCATTCCAACCAGGACTGTGACCGGTTGGAGGGTTTGTATGGATAACCGGTGCTAAACAAAGCCACTAGGAAAGATCACTTCCCATTACCCTTTATTGATCAAATGCTTGACCGTCTTGCAGGTAAACCTTTTTATTGTTTTCTTGATGGTTATTCAGGTTACAATCAAATTGCCATAGCACCAGAAGATCAAGAAAAGACAACCTTCACATGCCCATACGGTACTTATGCCTTCCGAAGGATGCCATTCGGATTGTGTAACGCCCCGGCAACCTTCTAAAGATGCATGATGGCACTATTTTCGGACATGGTCGAAGACTTCCTTGAGATCTTCATGGATGATTTTTCTATTTTTGGTAATGACTTTGACAGCTGTCTCGGCAATTTAGAGAGGGTGTTGGCAAGATGTGAAGAAACTGATTTAGTCATCAATTGGGAAAAATGCCATTTTATGGTAGATGAAGGAATAGTGCTCAGCCACATAATGTCATCCAAGGGAATTGAAGTAAGCAAAG
The DNA here is from genome assembly GCA_019671005.1 of Hibiscus mutabilis. NCBI lineage: Eukaryota > Viridiplantae > Streptophyta > Magnoliopsida > Malvales > Malvaceae > Hibiscus > Hibiscus mutabilis. The sequence continues at coordinate 5,270,318 of CM033727.1, read as the reverse complement.
CCAAGGTCGACGTGATCGAGAGATTACCCCCACCAAGTTCTGTTAAAGGAATTCGAAGCTTTCTTGGGCATGCAGGTTATTACAGGAGGTTCATTCATAAATTTTCTAAAATCACTAAACCCTTGTGCAATTTGCTTGAACAGGATAAAGTCTTCGATTTTGATGATTCTTGGACCCAAGCATTCGAAACCCTAAAGGAAAAGCTTGCCTCGGCACCCATTGTTGTTCCACCAGATTGGACGTTACCTTTTGAGCTCATGTGTGATGCAAGTGATTTCGCGGTAGGAGCAGTCTTAGGCCAACGCACAGGTAAGACCTTCCATGTGATATACTACGCTAGTAAAACTCTTAATAGTGCTCAAGTGAATTACACAACAATGGAGAAAGAGTACTAGCTGTAGTTTTTGCATTTGACAAGTTTCGATCCTATTTGATTGGTACAAAGGTAATTGTTCATACGGACCATTCGGCAATCAAATATCTATTTGCTAAAAAGGATGCCAAACCTCGTTTGATTCGTTCGATATTACTTTTACAAGATTTTGATATTGAAATTAAGGATAGGAAAGGAACAAAAAATCAAGTGGCCGATCACTTATCACGTTTAGAACGTAACAGGGAGGAGGACGCGGATCTAGAGATATGCGATGCATTCCCGGATGAACAAATTTTAGTTACCTCGGCAACCATGGACGTGCATACCTCTACAACTCTCGACGCCTCGGCAACCATGGATGCACACGCCTCGGCAACTCTCAACACCGCAACAGCCTTTGACGCGCACGCCTCGGCAATTTTGAGAGCAGTCACCATGGAAGCACATGCCTCGGCAATATCCTGGTACGCGGATTTAGTTAATTACCTTGTTTGTGGTATTTTACCTTATGGCATTACTCACCAAGGGAAGAAGCGGTTCCGCCATGATGCTAAGCATTACTTTTGGGACGAGCCTCTTTTGTTTAAATAATGTGCAGATCAGGTTATACGCCGATGTGTCCCTGAAGAAGAGTAACAGAATGTACTCCGGCAATGCCATTCTTCACCCTATGGAGGACATTTTGGAGAACTCATACCGCGGCCAAAGTTTTGCAATCCGGTTTGTATTGGCCAACATTGTACAAAGATGCTCAAGACTTTTACAAGCAATGTGATCGTTGCCAGAGGACGGGCAATATCTCTAGACGACATGAGATGCCGCTCCAGAACATCATTGAGGTGGAACTGTTCGATGTATGGGGGATCAATTTTATGGGACCTTTCCCATCTTCATTCGGAAACCTCTACATTCTACTTTCCGTCAACTATGTGTCTAAATGGGTTGAGGCAGCTGCAGTTCCCAACAACGATTCTAAGACCGTACAACGATTCTTGCAGAAAAACATATTTACACGGTTTGGGATGCTGAGGGCAATTATCAGTGACGAAGGCAAGCGTTTTGACAACAGACTAATTGCCAAGATGTTGCAACGCTTCGGCATATCACACAAGATCGCCGCGGCATATCACCCACAAACCAACGGGCAAGCAAAAATTTCCAATCGAGAATTGAAGGGTATACTCGAGAAAGTTGTAAATCCCTCTAGGAAGGATTGGTCATTAAGACTAGATGACGCACTTTGGGCATATCGCACTGCATTCAAAACACCCTTAGGTATGTCCCTCTTCCGACTTGTCTATGGCAAAACATGCCATCTACCGGTGGAAATCGAACACAAGGCATATTGGGCAATCAAGACCGTGAATATGGATTGGGAAAGTGCCGGACAAAAGTGTTTGTTGGACCTCAATGAGATAGAAGAATTTTGTGCACTCGCCTATAACAATGCATGAATCTACAAGGAGAAAACAAAGCAATGGCATGACAAGAAACTATTGCTGCGGCAATTCATGCCAGGGCAACTAGTTCTCTTATTCAATTCTCGGCTAAAACTTTTCCCGGGAAAGCTGAAATCAAGATGGTCGGGATCATTCGAAGTCGTCAAACCATTCTCCTATGGTGCTGTGATAATCAAGTCCATCTCTGACAACCATGAATTCAAAGTTAATGGACAAAGATTGAAACACTACAATGGTGCCCATGTGGAACGTAACAAAGAAGTGGTCAACTTAGGAGATGCATGAGCATGCTATCCCTTTGATATTTTTTTATTTTTTTATTTTTATTTTTATTATTTTTGATTAATTTTTTTATTTTAATTTTTGAACTTTTTTATTATTATTTCCGATTATTATTATTTTTTAGGATAGATTTTCTTTTTTATCTTTTTAAGTTTAAGAATCCCTTTACACATCTTTATTTATTTTTCTTTTATTAGTCTATCTTTAATTTTAATCCTTATTTGATTTGTCTTTGAATTGTAGGAAAAGAGTTCAAGATAAAGAGGAATTTTAATCCAAGAAGGAAAGCATCTTCAACAAGGAAATTAATGGGCTGAATCTAAGGCTTATATAAAGCCTCCAACTTACCCTAATTAAACCCCCCTTGCCGTCACCCTCTCCCTAAACCAAAACCCTTTTTTCGTCTTCCTCTAATCCCATCCACCATATTTACCACCTATCTTTTCTATAAAACCCATCACCCTTAACCTATTCCTACTTTTTATCTTGCAACTTTTTAGTTTCTTTTAGTTTCTTTTATTTGTTTTTACAAAACTCGCAACCAAGATCATCCATGACATCCAAAATTAAATTTTTAGTTCATCCAAGTTCCTCCAAAGAACCAAGATACAAGAAGTTTGCTACACCAGTGGTTCAAGAAATATTTCACTCCAAGTTTGAAAGCCAGAAGATTCATGAAGAACAAGGCTTTGAATGCTACAACTCTCATCAAGATTTCGGCCTTGAACCATTCATCTTCGAGAGGATTGCACATCAAAAGTGGCAAATCTTTTTCCATCAACCAGAACCGGGCAACATCTCATGGGTAAGAGAATTCTATGCTCACTCACCTAACCCGGATAATCCTTATGTTTTTGTTCGTGACAAGGCCATACTCATAAGCCCCGGAAACGTCAACACCTTTTATGGGCTTTACATTGAGAAGGATGAGCATCAAGCCTTCGTTGATCAAATCATGCCCAAGCAACTCGACAAGGTGCTTCAAGAACTCACTCATTGGAACGACGGTAAATACAAGGGCACGGTAAATCGCATTTGGCTTAAACCCGAGGCAAAACTATGGAATAAGTTTGTTAAAACTTCTTTAATGCCCACCACACACAATACTATCGTTGATATACCACTTCTTTTGCTTATACATTATATTTTGCATAATCGCATCATTAACATTGGAAAAATTATTTGTGATGAGATTTTTGTATGTAGTTCAAAAGATAAGGGTTCTCTTTTCTTCCCTTGCTTAATTTCTAATCTTTGCAAGGAGATGCATGTCCCAAGTGAGTCCACCGATGAAAAGGCCCTACCAAAGTCCGGTTAGAATCAAGCACAAATTCGAAAGCTAATGGGAGAGGCACCGGGAAATTCTTCAAGGCCTCCAATTACCGTGGCAACTCCTGCCGCCCCGGCAATCCCTAATGCCGAAGCACCTAACTCCCGGGCAACTCGGCCATCAACCCCAGGACACTTTGAAGCACTCTTGCAACAATTGGCAAGTCACATAAGGCAAATTGAAGACCGGCAACTAATGTCCATGCGGTACATGAAGGAGCACAACAATGCCATCACCCAAGTCATCCTAGAAAAGTACCCGAACAGTCTCGTGTCGTTCCCAATCTTTCTTGCCGAGATCTTTGCCCTGGCACCCAATGAAGTAGTCACCACGGTAATCGCAACAGATGATGCCGCGGCAACTTATATCGTGTCTGCACAAGCTGATGCCACGACAACCAACCCTGAAGATGCCACGGCAACCAAAGCTAAAGACATCCCGACAACCACTGCAAAAGCCAAAGGTAAAGCACCTATGCCCGAATCAACTCCTACGGAATCATTTTCTGATTTTTCAGATTCGGACGAGTCCTCCATTGCACCAACAAAGACCGCACCAATTGAATCATCCAAGCGAAAAGCCAATGACACTGATGAAGAGGACGATGAGGACAACCCCGTACGAGGATCGATTCCACCACCGGCAACAAGAAAACAACCATCGCGTTTAAGCAAGAGAATCAAGACACCGACCAAAAGGAAACTAATCATCTATGATGACGAACTCTCGGAGTAAGTCCTCGTATGCATTTTATTTTTCGTTATTTTTATTTTTCTTTAATGCACGCATTGAGGACAATGCCTCACTCGAGTTTGGGGGGGTTGTTATTAGTAGTTACCATGTTTTGTTACATTCATCTTAAATATTACATTTAGGATACATAAATTGCTTGCCATGCCTTTAGTTGGAACAAGAATTGCTTAGATTTGATGAATATCAGATGATGACTTTGCCAATGCACTTAATTGATAGAATTTTTATTCTAGGATAACCATGGAAAAACTTAGAATTTTACTATGATGCTAAATCTGATGAAACATTGTTGTGGTTTGATTGATTTAAGGAATTCTAGTGAACTTAGGTTGATAATTAACAAATTGGGGGATTAGAATAAAAATTGGATGAATGCTAGAGGTGCCCGAAATTGGCTCTAGCATGTGCTAAAAAAATTAATCACTAGAGGTGCCCGAAACTGGCTCTAGTATAAGCTAAAAAAAATTCACTAGAGATGCCCGAAATTGGCTCTAGTCGAATAAAACTAAAAACAAAACACTAGAGGTGCCCAAAACTGGCTCTAGTTAAAACATGTTAAAAAGAACCCAAGGAAGTAATTTGAAAATCTCTTGTTTGCATAGAATCCGAAAAATCAACTTGCACACAACTCCGCACACACTCACAAGCATTATAGTTTAATTCCGAGTAACTCCTAAGTTTTCCAAAAAATGAAAAGCCAATCATACTTTGTGCCCCGGTTCTGAGAATTGAAATCAAGTTCAAAGCTAAGTTTGTGAAAATTGAAGTCTTAGCAGGTAATTATTAGTTTGCATTGCATGAGGACAAGCAATAGTTCGAGTTTGGGGGTGTGATAAGTGTTCAAAAGTACTATTCTTCTTACCCTTTTTACTCATATTATTGTTAGACTTAGGCTCATATTAGTTTCATAATTAGCCATTCATGCATTAATCCATGTTTCCTTCCATCGTTGAGCTTGATTACATAACTTGGTAGTTTTTGTGGGAAAAGATGTTGCTTTGGTGTGTTTTGTGTGTATGTGCAGGATCACTTGCCAAAGCAAGGCTAGAGCTAGTTGCCAGGGCAATACATGAAGGAGATGCCGAGCTAGTTGCCAAGGCAATGCATGAAGGAGACGCCGAGCCAGTTGCCAGGGCAATTGTTGACAAAGAACAAGGTGATATGGTAGTCGAAATTGATGACTAGACAAGCCCAAGATGACATGGAGCAAAGCCAAATCCCAAAGGAATTTGATTTCCATGAAGAGATTAAAGAATAATTAAATTCCAAGAAGATAGGAGAAGTTCTAGTAGGAATATAATTATAATAAAGAATTATATTCTTTAAAGATAATTTAATTCCAACTTAACTTCCTCCTCAAAGAAGGACTTTGACCTAGCCCTATAAAAGAGAGGGGAATTTCGACAACTCAAAAAGAGAGCAAGAAGAGAGAATTTTCGACAAGCATCTAGGGCAAGGAGATTTCGACAAGCTTCAATTCTTCATCTTTTTCTTTCTTGTTCAATTAGGTTCATGTTAGGGATTATTTATCTTGTGTTTCTTTGGAACCTAGCCATGAACTAAATCTATTTGGCTATGGTTATTGTGTTTTGTGGTTGTGAGAAACTATTGGATTTTGTTTAGGTAATAAGAGTTTGCACTTTTCTATTCAAGGTTTATTCATTCTTGGTTCTTATTCTTGTTTGCGAGTGAATTGGGAGAGGATCTCGTGATTTCATCTATTTATCTAATATCGGGAGAGTTAGTTTCAAGAAACGAATGAATATGATCTTTATTATATCTATTGATGGTGAAGATTAATCCGGCTTAGGAATAAGTCAAGGATTTCAACGGCTAAGAGGAGCACAAGATTGGTTGTTGTTCACCCTTGATTCACGCAGGGATGTATTATCAAGGCATGCACAAGTAGATAGAGTTTCGACTTAGGGATAAAAAGAAACCATTGAAGAACGCTCTGCCGAACCTTGAAGGTTGTTGCCCAGACGCCCAACTAGTTGCCCAACTAGTTGCCCAGGCAACCATCGATTAGTTGCCAAGGCAACCCCGTTGTGCAAGTTGCCACGGCAACTGAGTTGCCCGTGCACTCTTTTATCAAGACGATCCAATCGGCTATCACACCTCAACTCACGATAACCTGGCCCATCTCTCTCATTTGATCTCATTCATTCTTTTACTTTATTGCCTTCTAGTTTAGTTATTAGTTAAAACTCCTATAATCATTTATTTGTGTTTTTACTTTTTTACAGTGCAAGAGACTAGATTCTTGAAGTGGCACCAATCCCTGTGGAGACGATATCTTTTATACTATAACTTGCAACGTGTATACTTGCACAATTGCGTAGCACTTATTACGTGCAACAAGCTCTAATACCATTATGTAACATACTCTAACCATCATAGTAGGATTAGGTAAGTTACTACAATTACAATCAATAATCAATTCAATTATGGCTAGTGAATTCAATTCATTTTAAGCCTTTCTTGCACCTTAAGATAGAGTTCGAATAGGTGAGGATACATTAGACAATGTATGATGCATTTACTAGATATATTAGGACCCATAAAACAATTAGATATCATGTTCAACACCAATTAGGACTTACTTGTCCTTAAAGCAAGCATTCGACTAGATTAGAAGCCTATTAGGTAATTTAAACTATTTTTATTACCCGTTTTACTCATATTATTGTTAGACTTAGGCTCATATTAGTTGCATTATTAGCCATTCATGCATGTTTGCATTGTTTCCTTGGTGGACAAGCTTGATTTCATATTTTGCTTAATTTTGTGGAAAAAGATACTGCTTTGGTGTGTTTTTGTGTGTGCAGAATCAGTTGCCAAAGCAAGGCTAGAACCAGTTGCTAGGGAAATACAGGAAGGAGATGCCGACGCAGTTGCCAAGGTAGTGCATGAAGGAGATACCAACGCATTTGCCAGGGCAGTGCATGAAGGTTATGCCGAGCTAGTTGCCAGGGCAATTGTCGATAAGGGATAAGATGATATGGCAGTCAAAATTGATGACTAGATAAGCCCAAGATGACGTGGAGCAAAGTTAAATCCCAAAGGAGTTTGATTTCCATGAAGAGGTCAAAGAGAAATTAAATCCCAAGAAGATAGGAGAAGATCTAGAAGGAATTTAAATATAATAAATAATTATATTATTTTAAAAGTATTTAATTCCAACTTAAATTCTTCCTCAAGAGATACTTTGACCTAGCCATCTCCTATTTAAAGGAGACCAAGCCGTCAACTCAAAGGGAGAGCAAGGGAGAGATTTCGGCAAGAGAGAGCAAAGGGGAGAGATTTCAACAAAGAGGCTTCAACCATTCTTCATCTTTTTCTTCTTTGTTCGATTAGGTTTATGTTAGGAATTCTTTGTTTTTTGTTCCTTTGGAACCTAGCCATGAACTAAATCTATTTGGCTAAGGTTATTGTGTTTTGTGGTTGTGAGAAACAGTTGGATTTTGTTTAGGTAATAAGAGTTTGCACTTTCAATTCAAGGTTTACTCATTCTTGGTTTTTATTCTTGTTTGCGAGTGAATTGGGAGAGGATATTGTAACTCTATCTATTTATCTAATATCGGGAGAGTTAGATTCAAGAAACGAATGATTATGGTCTTTATTCAATCTATCGATGGTGAAAATTAATTTGGCTTAGGAATAAGTTAAGGATTTCAACGGCTAAGAGGAGTGCAAGATTGGTTGTTGTTCACCCTTGATTCACGCAGGGATGTATTATCAAGGCATGCACAATTAGATAGAGTTTCGACTTAGGGATAAGAAGAAACCATTAAAGAACGCTCCACTGAACCTTGAAGTTACTGCCTAGCCGCCCAAACAGTTGCTTAGCTAGTTGCCCAGGCAACCGTCGATTAGTTGCCAAGGCAACCCCGCTACGCAAGTTGCCACGGTAACTGAGTTGTCCTTGCACTCTTTTACCAAGACAATCAATCGGCTATCACACCTCAACTCATGATAACCTGGCATATGCTCTCTCATTTGATTACATCTTCTTTTACTTTATTGCTTTCTAGTTTAGTTGTTAGTTAAACTCCTACAATCTTCTACTTGTGTTCTTTTACTTTTTACAGTGCAAGAGATTAGATTCTTGAAGTGGCACCAATCCCTATGGAGACGATATCTTTTATACTATAACTTGCGACGTGTACACTTGCACAATTGCAGAGCGCTGAATACGGACAAGTTTTTGGCGCCATTGCCGGGGATTGGAAATAGCAAATTTGTTTTTATTTTCTTGTACTTTTTATTTTTCTTGTTTAAGATTCAAAGGGTTAACGAACTTTGGTTTTGCATTGGTATATGACCAGGGCGAGACCGATTACACTAGAATACCCCTTTGATCCCGAAATCGAACGAACCTTGCAAAGACTCAGACAAAGGTTGAGAGTAGCAATGGCTAATCAAGATGGCAATATGAATCAAGATGTTCCAGCAGGAGGAGGAGTGATTTTTGCACGAAACAAAACTATTCGAGACTATCTTGAGGAAGATCGTGAAGGACTTAATCCAGGAGTTGTCACACCTGAAATTGAAGCCAGCCACTTTGAGTTGAAACTGGTGATGTTCAATATGATCAACATAATTGGCCAATTTGGCGGTTCAGCAACTGAAGATGCACGACAACATCTTAAATCTTTCCTCGAGATTTGTAATTCATTCAAAATACAAGGAGTCACCTTCGATGTTTTACGACTAAGATTATTCCCCTATTAACTGAGGGATAGGGCGAAAGCATGGTTGAATAGTATTTCTGCCAGATCAATAGGATATTGGACCGATCTTTTTCATGATTTCCTTGCTCGATTTAATCCTACAAATTTATCTGATAAGCTTCGTAACGAAATTACTTCTTTTCGGCAGGCAGATGATGAATCCATGTACGAGGCTTAGGAGCGATATAGAGAACTTCTACATAAATGCCCCCTACATGGATTCACAGTGTGGACACAAGTAACAATGTTTTACAACGCTGTGAATATACCAACAAGGATGATGCTAGATGCATCGGCAAACGGCATACTCCTAGATAAGTCGCCGGAGGAAGCAATGCAAATTCTAAACAGGCTTTCCAAGAATGATTATTAGTTCTCATCTGCTAGAAGAGGAGGAGTTAGACGCCAAGCCACAATACATGAACTTGGATCATCAGACACAATTTCGGCACAATTGGCCACTCTAACCAAGATTGTCCAGAACATGCAGAAACCAAACAACACACAGGAGGTCAAGGTAATTGATTCCTTTTGTGAGTCATGTGGTGGTAACCATGATTCTTCTGAATGTATGCAGAATCCGAAATCCAGCTTTTATGTGAGGAATTACAACCGGAACAACAATGTGATGTCAAATACATACAATCCATCTTGGAAGAAGCACCCAAATTTTTTATGGAGTAATCCCAACAATGCTCTGAACCAGAACAATTAGAATGCACAAGCATCGGGATTCCAGCAGAATATGCCACGGCAACATTGGTTTTTGTTCACCCTTGATTCACGCAGGGATGTATTATCAAGGCATGCACAATTAGCTAGAGTTTCAACTTAGGGATAAGAAGAAACCATTGAAGAACGTTTCGCAAGTTACCACGGCAACTGAGTTGCCCTTGCACTCTTTTACCAAGACGATCCAATTGGCTATCACACCTCAACTCACGATAACCTGGCCTATTATCTCTCATTTGATTACATCTTCTTTTACTTTATTGCTTTCTAGTTTGGTTGTTAGTTAAACTCCTACAATCTTCTACTTGTGTTCTTTTACTTTTTACAGTGCAAGAGATTAGATTCTTGAAGTGGCACCAATCCCTGTAGAGACGATATCTTTTATACTATAACTTGCGACGTGTACACTTGCACAATTGTGGAGCACTCAATACGCGTAACACCTAACACGGCAATTCCATTCATGTTCATGTCCATACATGTCTAGGCCATCATAATTCACCTAGAAATGTCCTTAAAACATAGCATGATCATGTTGAACCTAATTTGACCTATTTGATCACATTTACACATCCAATTCATCAACTAAGCAGTTAATTACCTAATTTAACTAGTTCAATTAGTTGTAGTCATTTTCCAGCAACATATCCATTCAATCAAATTTTATTTTACCTAGCAACATGATCAAAACAGGTTTCTATGTTCATTTGACATGTTTACACATTTTCCCTATCAAAACAGTCCCTAACCAAGACTGTTTCCAACCATGTTCATATCTCTCAATTTTTCCAGCAACTATACACATATGTCATTAGCAATTTAGCTATTGACAACATCAATTTCTCATATTCATTTGATTGGCATGTCAATTTCATGGTTTAATCAATCAATTGAACTTCTTAACTAGTTCATAACATCAATTCACTATCTATTCATCAATTTCATGTAATTCAAGCAAGAATCCTAAATCTAAATGCATCATTTGTATCTATAACAAATCAAGGAAGAGATTTTACCTTCCTATCAAGATTAAATAAATGTTAGCAACTCCAATTCCAAGCTTGAATGTATGGCTATGGAGTTTTTCTCACAAAATTTTCTTTCTCTCTTCCTAGTCTTATTCCACGGCAAAAGGGGGAAGAAGATGATAATGGATCATCCATTATCTCCTCCACATGACTAATTTACCCTTAGTTATCCTTTAATTAATGACATGTGTATGGGCATTATAGGAATGTGAAAATTTTGCATACATTCCTTCAATTTAACAATTGTTTCGGTTTGGTCACTTATACAATAGGTTACCACTTTTTCAATTATAGCATTCTAGTCCTTATAACTAGATTTAACACTTTTCTTTCAATCAATTAGGTATTAAATGAAGGCATTGCAGTAACTTATTATGTACTAAATTTGAGGATATTACACATGTATTCAAAATATTTTTTTTACATTTTTGCAGAAATTTACAAGAATCAGCAAAGAACAGACAAAGATTTCAACCTACAACTTCATATTGGAGAAGTATAACCCGCAAAGACTATAAAAGATGTCAATCACACTTTTGTGAAGTAAAGATATCAATCAGTTTGAAGAGGCAGATCTCAGCAAAGATTTCAACCCATTTGTAGAAGCGGATCTCAATAAAGACTTTCTAATTGTCTGCATAAGACAAAAGTGCAGCACAATTCTAAATCCTTCGGGTCATTAGTAAGTCCTTCAGGCATAATGATAAGTCCTTCGGGCCATCACCTTCGGGAGTGATGCGATTGTTTGCACAAGAAAAAAGTGCATTACAATTCTAAATTATTCAAGTCATCAGTAAGTCCTTCGGGCATGATGTTAAGTCCTTCGGGCCATCACCTTTAGGAGTGATGTGATCGTTTGCATAAAATAGAAAATACATTACAATCCTAAATCCTTTAGGTCATTAGTAAGTCATTCAAGCATGATGTTAAGTCCTTCGGGCCATCACCTTCGGGAGTGATGTGATTGTTTGTAGCAGACAGAAAATGCATTACAATCCTAAATCCTTCGAGTCATTAGTAAGTCCTTCGGGCATGATGTTAAGTCCTTCGAGCCATCACTTTTGGGAGTGATATAATTGTTTGCATAAGACAGAAAATGCATTACAATCCTAAAGCCTTCGGGTCATTAGTAAGTCCTTTCGGGCATGATGTTAAGTCATTCGGGCCATCACCTTCGGGAGTGATGTGATTGTTTGCATAAGACAGGAAATGCATTACAATCCTAAATCCTTCGAGTCATTAGTAAGTCCTTCGGGCATGATGTTAAGTCCTTCGAGCCATCACCTTTGGGAGTGATATAATTGTTTGCATAAGACAGAAAATGCATTACAATCCTAAAGCCTTCGGGTCATTAGTAAGTCCTTCGAGCATGATGTCAAGTCAATCGGGCCATCACCTTCGGGAGTGATGTGATTGTTTGCATAAGATAGAAGATGTATTACAATCCTAAATCCTTTGGGTTACCAATAAATCCTTCGGGCCGAAACCTTCAGAAATGACGATAACTTTTTGAATGTCGTCGCGGTAAGACAATGGGGGCATGGTATCGTCAAAGATTTACACATTTTGAACCATCAATTTCAAGAAAGGAAGTTCAAGTTACCAAATTTAAAAGTGAGATAGTTCAACTTCGGGCTCAAATGAGGAGGATTCACAGTTTAATTGGTTAAAAGTTTCAATGTTTCTCGTTGAAGCATTTGAAGTTTCTTAATAATTTACACAAATTGTACTTTTACTTTACAATTGACATTGAAAGGTTAATGCTAGATTTGAATTTTGCAGGTCACATATACATCCCAAGCATAGAAGGAGATCAATCAATAGAGGGAGAAAAACAAAAGAGTTGATATGAGCTTTAGACTGAAAGATCGAGATACCTTAGACAAATAAAGTAGTGGCTTTAAAGATCTCAATGCTTCAAGCTTGAAATTGAAGATATTTCATATTACTTCGAGATGAATTATTATTAATTGATGATATTTCTTTTTGCAGGTTTGGTTTTCCCCAAAGGAAGAGGTGAATCAGCATTCCTAGCAAAGAATGAAGAGCTCCTAATGTGAAGAGTTCGTTCAGCAAAGACAAAGGTCCTAATGTGAAGAGTTCGTTCAGCAAAGAATACCGAGCTCCTAATACGAAGAGTTCACCCAACAAAGAATCCAGAGTTCTAAATGGGGAAGAGCTCGTTTGTTCAACACCTTTACAGAGAGGTGGATCAACATTTTAGAAGAATGAAGAGTGTGTTCTGCTCTAGGCTTCACAACGTTTTAGAAGAATGGATAGTTTAACTTTTTCAGACTTCATTAACATTCCCAATAATGAATGAAGATCAATTTTTTTGTTGAGAAAAGTGGGTCGACATTACAGAAAAACTTGCTTGTTCAACGCCTTTGTAGAGAGATGGATCGACATTTCCAAGAAAGATTGAAGAAGAGTTCATTTTTGATGCCTTTACAGAAAGATGGATCAACATTTCAACAATGGATGAGGGTCAGCTTTTTGCAGAGAAAAATGGATCATCATTTTTAGAAGAACTAGTTCAGATTCCAGTTTAGCCTTGATAGAAAGATTCAGAAGTTCATAATAAGAACTTGTTCAAGCTTTCTAAAGAGGAACGAGTGAAAGTTCGTAATAAGAAGACCTTGTAGCTCAGAGCAACAACCGACAAGTTCGAATAAAATTTGTGTCTTTTCAATCTTTGTCTTATTCCTATGCCATGACAATGAACAAAGAATGGCAGCTATAATATCTGAATTTTACCCGGGTATGAGTATATATACTATATTCTCTTAGTAAATAAAATAAATAAATAAATAAACCCAAAAAATAAATAATACAGTCTGAATAGTCCACAAATGTCTATTTTCATAATACAAAACCCATATTTCATTCCAAAGGCCAAATTACAATTCATAACACACATTATAGCTGTTATAATCCTTTCCCGCTCATTTTTAATACCAACACATATCTAATCTAAAACTCAAAATCCCGCCCAAAAATTGCCATGTGGCATTCTCTCACTGGTCAAAATTGGTTTGGCACGGATTTTGCAACTTGCTTCATTAGCTGGTAACAACGCAATGCTGACGTCATCCATGATGTCATCAGTTAGACCCTATATAAGGAAGAGAGAGAGAGTTGTTAGATCACTAATTACCATAATAATTACAATCATTAAAATAATCATAACCATAATAAAAGGTAATAAAGGATGAGAGAGAATCTTACCTCGGGAGACCAGATGACGTCGGAAGCTGAACCGCCGGGAAGCCAAGGGAACACCGTCGGAGATTTGAAATGCCGCAAACGTGGAAGAGACCGCTGAGAGCACGAGCAGACTTTGGAAATCTACCGGAAAAATTGGTCAGAGCCGCGAAATCGTCGCCGTGAAGGTAATTTTTAATCCCGATTCATTTTCCCTGCAATACAAACATATAAAACATTAGATCAAATCAAAAATGTGAATAGAAGCATAAAATATATGAGAAATAGGTTTCGGTTGGTGCTTATTTGAGTTAGGCCGAAATGTTTAGGTCGGAGTTGAAAACGAGTGGTTATGGGTAGATTTAGGGGGAAGCCGGGCAATCCTACCGGATCGGTTAGTTTTAGGAGAATCGACGTGAAAAATTGAATTTTATAGGCTTCTAGGGTTCCAGCATGGAGGAGTACGATGGCCGGAATTCGCACTATGGTGGCCGGAGAAAAAATGTTCGGTGGCCCCAGAGATGAGACGATAGTCGGTGAACAACATTGGGTGGTCGGAGTTCGGTGGCAATGGATCGAGACGGTGGTCGAAGTAGAAAGAGTGGTGGCCGAACATGGATGTTCATTGCGTTCTTCGTAACGTATGATGAACATCATCCAAATTGAAGGGTTTGATCCATTTGAGGCTTAGTTTTCTGTGGAGTTAGTGTTTGTGGTCAAAATGTTTTGAGAGAGGGTGAGAGGGTAGAGAGAGAAGTAAAATGAAAAAAATGAGGGAAAAGATTTGGGGATTTTATAAATTTGGCTTCAAGCTTTATAACCTTTTCAATTCAGTCACTAATTCAATAAAATTAGCAATTTAAGTTTGTTTTTAATTCAATTCAGTCCTAATCTGTTTGTTTAATTTAATTTTAAATGTATTAATTTATATATTTGGATGCATATTTTAAATTGAGCATATAGTATTGTATGTTAGATAATAATCACATGATATTAATTAATTGTTAGAGCCTTTAGTTCTTTAGGTTCTCAAATTAAGAATCAATAATTAATTAGGTGAGATAATTATAGTAAATTAGTAGATATTAAATGGAAAGCTTTGGAGTTCAAATCTTGGTAGTGTCCCAATGCAATGGGATGTTATTCCAACATGGCTCTAAAGTAGAACATTTAATATTCATTACAACATTATAATTGAAAAAATAATTTAGTTAATTAATTAGAGTCATAGTCTTTAGGGTTCTTTAATTTGGAATTCAATAATTAATTAAGGAGATAATTGTAGTAAATTAGTGAATATTAAATGAAAAGCTTTGGAGTTCAAATTTGGGTAGTGTCCCAATGCAATGGATGTTATTCCAATACGGCTCAAAAGTAGAACATTTAATATTCATTACAACATTATGATTGGAAAAATAATTTAGTTAATTAATTAGAGTAATGGTCTTTAGGGTTTTTTAATTTGGAATTCAATAATTAATTAAGAAGATAATTGTAGTAAATTAGTGAATGTTAAATGGAAAACTTAGAAGTTCAAATTTAGATAGTGTCCCACCGCAACGGGATATTATACCAACATGACTTTTAAGTAGAACATTTAATATTCACTATAACCTATAACTTGATAAATAACTTAGTTAATTAATTAGAGCCTTGATTAAGATTAGAACTTTAAATAATTAGAATGATAAATTAATTAGTGAATATTATTTAAATTTTAGGGGTTTTAATATGGATGGTATTCAAGTAATTAGTACTATCTCATAAAAGCCTTTTAATTTAATAATATTCATAGTCTTAAACAAAATAATTAATTAGAGCTTTTTTTATTTTAGAACTTAAAATTATCAAGACAATAATTGACCATGCATTAAAAACACTTTATGTTGAAAATATATTTTTAAATACGAATAGGGGTGTCCTAATGTATTTGGGCGCTTTTAATCTCGTATTTGTATAAAATATATTTCCTTATAAAAAGGATATTTCCATTTTGAATTTAAATCCAGTTAATAATTGTGAGTTAAATTAAATTCGAATTATTATTCTCAAAATATCAAAATGCAACATAAGATTAAAATGTACCTATACGAGCGTTTGTGGAGTGTTAATCCTTCCCTACATATAATCGACTCCCGAACTCAAATTTTAAGAAATGAATCTCTAATTATTTTTATGGTGTCCGGTCTATCTTAAAGTGATCGGTAACTACTCCAAAATATTTTTAAAATTAAATAAAGTTAAAATCCAATTCAACATGAAAAACTTAATTTTTCGAAATTAAATAAATAAAAGATAAACCCTAATTTTAAAGAATAATCATCAAGTTATTTTACACCCGATTAAAAAATATTCATAACAATTGTCCATTATACTCCCACCCTTAATAAAAGCAGACTAGTTCTTAGAGATCAAACTTGGCAACCAAATATTCAATCTATCAACTAAAATCTTAATTATTGTTTTATAGAACACAAAGCAGCATGAAATTAACCTAAAATCTTTTGTCTAACATGCATTTGGTACTTTAGGGACTAGTGTAACAGCAGTAGCATTAAATGCTGGCAGTAGAGTACTGGAAGCAAAAAAGTACTTTACAACAGTAATAAAATCAGCACCCACTGTGCTTTAAACTTTTCTGAAAAACCAAGATGTGTAACCATCTGCCCAGATGTCTTATCCTTTCCTTGATTAAAAATTGCAGCCTAACAGTGACCTCGCTTATCAATGAGTCATGAGCTTCAGCAGGATAAATCCCTTAGATCACCGAGTAATGATAAATAAATAAATTTAAAAGTACATCTAAATATTAAAAAATAGAACTTTAATAATAAAAATATTTTTAAAAAATGAATTTTGAGAGTGTCTATAATAATAAATATTAAAAAAATCAGGACCCTAATAATAAGTATTATAAAAAAATTATATTTTAATAATAAACCCGTAATAATAAATATAAAAAAAATTAGACTCCTATTAACAAGTATTGAAACATTCGAACCCCCTAATAACAAGCATTAGAAAAAATTAGACCCTTAACAATAAATATAGTTCAAAAAATTATAAACATATAACTTTTTGTGGGCCTTGGGCGGAATACAAAATTTTATTTTATTGTTTTTGTTTTATTTAATTATTGTTATTTTAGTTAAATTTTTTGATCACATAAACAAACACGTTAGTGTACACTAAATAAACGAACACGAACGTCTTCAAAAGTAAATAAACGAACACGAACACAATATTTAAAATTTAAATAAATACGAACCGAACACGAACGTGTTTAAAAATAAACAAATGAACACGAAGATAGTCTTAAACAAACGTGTCCGCGAACACTTAAACGAATACGTTTCGTGAACATTAAACAAACGAACACGAACACAATATTTAGAATTTAAACAAATATGAACCGAACACGAACGTGTTTAAAAATAAACAAATGAACACGAAGATAGTCTTATTCGTTCAAGCTCGGTTTGTTTAATTCCCTAATGATGTACAATATTATTATTGTTATACCGAATATATTCATGAATTTTTTGTTATTATTTTCATCTGCGCAACGCATTATCTTCCATCCATCGTCTCCGTATTGAGACAAACGTCGAATGAGTCTAAACCCACCAGCTAAACCTATAACTTAAGAAACATGGTTAATTGCCGCATCCATCGTCTCCCTCAAGCGAGCTGAAACCCATGCCAAGGGTTGAGCAAAAACTCAATCTTCCCATTCTTCTTTATTCACTTCGACCACCGTTGATCGTGGTTTTGTATTTACTTCTAATTTTGTATGCCCATAATTTTAGTATAATTATGAAAAAAAAGTGTTTGAGAAGGTCATCTAAATTTGCGTGATGTCATTCAAATGGAAATAATATTCACATTCTGATTAAATTCTAAATTAATTGATATTGCGACTGTTATAATTAGGGTATGCAAAACGCGACTCAACTCAAAAAATTGAATTATTTAATCGACACTAAAAAAACTCAGGATGGGTAGAAGTACAAGTGAAGGGTTATAGAAATGTTGGTGAGATGGGATTTTATCATTAAGATCAATGGCTATGATGATAAAATGAAGAACATTTAGTGGAGATGATGATAATGGGAGGCCTTTGATCAAAAGGCAAATAAGAGGAGCAAAGGTAACCAGATTCGAGGGACCAATGTAAAAGCAGGAGGGGGTTAAAGTGTGATAAATCCATAAATAATTCACACAAATGAATAATGACAAAGATATCTTACACAAATCAAATAGGGAATGCATCCATTCAACATATGTAGCTCTCAACAATTCTGTGCTTCTAGAAATAGACAAGTGGGAAGAATGAACATACCTACAAATTTGTAAGGTGAAGAATTAACACTGCGGTTTGGAGGGGAGATGACTAAGAAAGTGCGGTCGTTTCCGCGGGCGGGCAGTACGTTCCTGCAGCAAAACCTTCGAGCTGCTCGACATCAGAGCAATAAGATTTATAAAGGGGGTAAGAACAGGACTGACTCTTATAAGGTTTTCAAAACAGTAAATATACGGCGAGAAGCACAGCCATAAGTGGTATAATGACAGAGGCAGCAACTTTAGGTTGTCCATTTGGTGATCTTGGGGCTGATGCAGTACCAGATGGAGTAGAAGTCGGGGTTTTTGCAGCAACAGGTGGCAAAGGAGGCTCGACAACATCTGCCTCGGTCAGGTAGGGATTTGGAGCTTCAGCTGGTGGCAAGTACTCAGGTGTGATTAGCTCCAAAAGGCTTCCAGGCTGCACAGGAATCATGTAATTGGGTGTTTTGTTGCCTCTCCTCAAGCATCGGTTCTCTACAAAAAGATTATCACGTCAATAACGGTCTGTAACATAGTCGATTAACGGAAAATCAAAAGGCCGGCAGTTCGATGCCAAAGAAGTTATAGTTTCAGCATCAAGCAGTTGCAAAACTCAACCAGTAGGCACTTACTCCGGTATCTATCAGACGTCTTTGGGAAATCTGTAATGACACCATTAATACCAGCTCCCCCGTAGAAGGTATTGATCTCAACGGTTGGATCAGAGAAGAAGTCCCATGATTGAGATGTAAACTCATTAGTGAAGGTTTGAACGAATACAGAGAGATTAGCAGCATGTAGCCTTTGTACAACATCTGTTGTATTGGCAAGGAATGCTGAATGCTCAGGAAACACGGAGTCCTTGCTAATGACAACTGAGCTGGCAAATCTCTTAATGTCATCAATGGTTGAACTTTGAGCACCACCAATATCTCTGTCGACCTTGTAGACAAGCTGATAGTTGGCTTTACCCTTGAACTTCATTAAAACAGAGCTATTACTGGACTGTATCATAACTTTCTGAGCTGTTTGCTTATCATAGCCAGCTTCGCTCAAGGCATTAAGCACTGCATCGGTTACACTAAATCCCTGCTCTGTGAGGAAAAGAGCATTCTGAAAGGAATAAACAAGTCAGAACTGTCAAAAACCTTCCGAAGAACATGTTTCGTGTCATGTTATCAAAGAGGAAACTATTTGAAATACAGATATACAGAATTCATATCTAGCAGACAATCATCATTAACAAAGATTTTAAGCAGCTAAGGATTTCAGGAGAAGGGCAAATTTCCATCATCATAAAGAGAAAAGAGGATTGGAGACTTAGTTACAGAATGTCAAAAGAAAATATTTAAAAAATTGCAGCCCGTACAAGGGAAAAGATCATGAAGATTAAACAAGAAAATGGTTTTCGAATCTTGAGTGATATTCGATTAAGATGAGCATTAAAGGCTTTAAAAATTTTCTTTGATCATTCAGCTCAGTATATTCCACACTGCATAACCCACAGCTACCATATAAGGATTGGAGACTTAGTTACAGAATGTCAAAAGAAAAAATTTAAAAAATTGCAGCCCGTACAAGGGAAAAGGTCATGAAGATTAAACAAGAAAATGGTTTTCGAATCTTGAGTGATATTCAATTACGATGAGCATTAAAGGTTTTAAAAATATTTAAAAAATTGCAGAAGGTCAAAAGAAAATATTTAAAAAATTGCAGCCTGTACAAGGGAAAAGGTCAGGAAGATTAAACAAGAGAATGGTTTTCGAATCTTGAGTGATATTCAATTAAGATGAGCATTAAAGGTTTTAAAAATCTTCTTTGATCATTCAGCTCAGTATATCCCACACTGCATAACCCACAGCTACCATATAAGAATATGATTCAATCTGATATGTTTCTCACAATAATTAAGATACCATGATAACAGTTCCACCATGGCAAAACAGAAAACAATAACCATCATTCATGATTTCACAGTCACTGTGCCTAACCTCTTAACATCCATCATAAAGCAATAAACTTGAGCAAAATATAGAATGGCAAGTACTGACCTCTATGCTGATTAAGACACCACGAAGAGAGGTAGCATTTTTTGCCATGCTTAAAAATTCAGATAACGTTAAGAAATTCCCAGCATTTTTGAACTTTGGATTTCGAAACAAATCGTACTGTGACTGTGGGCTTGATATTACAGCTGCAGGTGAAGTAATGATAGATTAAAATACGATGACAAAAAGCTAATGCCAATTATATGTATCTAAGAAACAACAAAGCAGCTGAATCTCTGCAACTAAAACACAGATTTAGATGACAGGGCATATTAAATAAAACTGACATAAGTACTGTATGCAAGGACACATCATATATCTTACAAACCTAGTCAACGTAATGTACAAACTTCAATCTATACTGGGTTTTAGACAACTTTTATTTTCAACATATTATGTTTCTATTTATGAAAAGGCCAAAGACTTTAGAATCTAGATGACATATCACCCACCACAAAAGAAAAAAAAAAAAAAAACAGTTCAGTACAATAAAGTAAAAAGCAAATTAGAATTAAACTCAACATACGTTTCAAGGTTTGAATTTCACTCCATGACAGGTTGAAGGTAAAGATTCCACTGCCCTGCATAATCTCTGGAATAGTTGTCGAAAGATTGGTAAAACCTGATTGAGTAACTGATGTGCTATCTATGAGATTTACAGTGCCCAAGCAAATAGGCGTTCCATCCTTTGTCATTTGAACAGGACAGTCGAGAACATCTACACCATCTTGAATTGCTTTTGCATATGACATGTTAGTACAACCAGGATAGTCTCCACTAGCTCCATTATTTGAGATGACCAAAAGGTCCACTGTAGCATGCCAAAAACAGAAAATAGTTTATGAGGAACCTTAAAACACATAATCGTATGACCATTACCACTAACTCTCAGTGTGCATGTGTGTGTGTGTAAGGTCTTTCGATCAGAAGCATTCTATAATAACATACCTTGTTTTGTAGCATTTTTTCCTAGGTGCGCAAAACAATCTGCAATGTAAAACAAAAGTTAGCATCTCAAAAAAGAGGAAAAAAAAGGTTCTTACTCAGGGGCAGCACAAGAGAGGAAAGATAGAAAAGGCAGACTACCGAGTACAAACAAGTGCAAGATTCTTAGGTGCACCCTTTTAGTCATGAGGCGGGATATACTCCCTAATTTGCACAAAAAAGTCCGAAGAAACTTGAAAAATGGAAAAGAAAGTCATTGAGATGAGTAACAATCTTTAAGAATATTACGAAATTTGACCATAATTTAATTTTAAAAGTAAATAAATCAGCTTAAGATGCCAAAAAGATTTTTCAAGGATTCACATTGCATACACATGTATACAACTTACCTATAGCTGCTGATGGAGTTATTGGGAAGTCGGATATCACCCCATCGACAGAGAATATACCATTGTCAACAAACTGAAGGGACTCAGCCACTGGATCATACGAGTAATTGAAGCTAAATGGAACATCATTATAAAAATCCGATGCAAAAACTTCTAGCCCTTCTTTGTGAGCATCCAAGACAATAGTGGTAGAAGGTTGCAAGTAAAGACTTCCATCTACGGGCCATATATAAGACTTGGGCACAATGATTCCAGAGGCAAATCTCTTGATAAATGTGAGATTTTTCAAGAGAGAATCATAGGTCTGATTGGTTGAAGGTTCCACATCCTCCGGTCCTAGAAACCGGAAGACAATCTTTGTTGCACTTCTTCGGAAAATTGGAGCAATATTTTGCAAGAAAGTCACCTCTGGTGACGATATATAGTCAATATTTACTGCCGCATTTCTAGTTACAGAAAGTAAAAAGCTTCGCATGCTCAAGTTGTGTTGTGCATAGAACGCATCATGCTGCCAAATAGAGAGTCAATTAAATCCAAAAACAGGAAGATGAAGTTACACTAATTTAACAAAGGGATGGAAAAGACGAGGGAAAAAGTAAGAAGGTATTATTAAGCACTGAAAAATCCTTTACCTGAATATTCAACCAAAAACCAGGTGGCTTCAATTGAGTATACGTATCTTGAACAGTCATAATTGGGTAATTCTGCCCATCAAACTTATTGGTTCGAGAATAGACACCTTGATTTACTGTCCAGATAACAAATAACACATTAGAATATAACACATAAAACAAGTAGCAGAAAGCAATGAAGGCTTTACTACTGGTACATCTCAGAGCAGGTCAAACCAAGCAGACCTATATAAAAACAGATGCTGAACGAACGCCTATAAGTAATAATGTTGACGTGAAAGCTGGCAATATCATATCAAAATTCATAATTAATTACCCGATTGATTGTAAAATTGCCTGAACTAGGTTCTTAGCGGTTAGGAATGAGTTAGTATTTTATGATTCAAAACTAAAAACAAATTTCGACATCGGTAAGATGGAACTTGAAACTCACAAGTTCATTAACTATCTATCAAGCAAAGTTTGTGAAGATGATGGTAATAAAGAGAATGCAACAACAATAATAGTAACGAGTGAAAGCACTGATGGTGACCGAAACAAGGGGGATAAACTGTGAGTGGAACTTACAAACGACATTATTATTTCCAAGATCCTTGAGAGTGTAATCAATAGAAAAAAATCCCTTGGTAGAGACCCCATTAACAAGGTAAGTCTTTGGCTTATCCTTGACAACATATGCAATGTTAGAGTTATTATCTAGCTTAAGATCAGGAAAGCAAATCCCAGCTCCATCTTTTGTTAATTGCACATCACACCACAAGATCACATCAGAAGGACCCGTTATTATAGCCAAACTATAAGCTCCATAACTGGAGTCTGCAAGTATTCCAGAAAATCCACCACGTGCTACAACAAAGGGTGCATCCCCTGAAAAGGAAACGAAACAGTTTAAGCTTATTGAACAGCAGAAAAATATAAAAGTGAGATGAGCTTTACAAAACTTTTGTCTGACATGGATGCTAAGGTTAAATGCTTTTATGCATCTATAGATTCAGATGTAGTAATGTTGTAGCTTAAACCGACCCTGAAGATAGTTTACTTAATAGAGCGAAAAATACAAAACTTCCAATGAAGAAGAAGACTAATTCTACTATACGAAAGAAGGGTCAAAGTAGAAAGCAAAAATATTTCAAAGAAATAATTCAGAAAAAAAAAAAAAAACCTTGAAGCTGCATTTTTTTATCAATTTGTTCCATTTTCCTGTGAACAGAAATTGAAAATATGTACTAGCAAATAAATGAAATACTCAAAAACAGGCTTACAGTTCAAGGAGACCTGAAATAATAAACGTTAAAATGACTCAAAAAAATTACTTGCAGTTCAATATGATAGAGAAAATCCTTTTTTTCTAATTCATGCACTTCCTCTGAAACCAAATTAAAATTACTAAATTTCAAATGATCAAAAACCAATAAAGAGAAATTGAATTTTGTTTTGGTTTTTTAAAGTAAAATATTGCCATTTTGAGAAGCTTGGAAGTTGGAAATCATTTTAGCATTCATTTTCTCATCGTTTCTTTCACTTTTTGTACGAATAAAAGAGAAATTAGACTATTTTCTTTCTTGAAGGAAAACCTGAGAAAACTTGAGAAGCTATTTTTTTGGAGAGAAAAAAGGAGTGAAAATTTCTCTTTGCAGATAAAAACTATTGAATAAAACCAAACCCAAAGCTCAGACTAGCTAAACTCCATGCATAACGCAAAGAATCCGATAAAGGCTCAAGCAGCTCAAAGTAAGCTTAGCATGAGCAATTTTCCCATCATTGCCTTCAATTTTGAGAACAAACAAAATTAACTGACAGTTAAGCTAAACACAGGAACAATCAAAAATGCATCCGGCTCAGCAGGCTGTTTTCCCAACATTGCCTCATTTTTCTCAACAACCAAACAAAAAAACTAGCTAGAAAAAAATCACCTCATTTAACTCATTCAGAAAAAGAAAGAACCCTAAAGAGAGAAACACACCGCTTAAAGTCTGCCAACGAGGACGAGCAGTAGTAGATCCTCGAGCTGAAACCAAAGCTACTGAAGCTAACAGAGCTTGAACTACAAAAATGGCAACCGAAATGCCACGTAAGCTTCCCATTGCCGGAAAATATCTCATCCACTGACAACTCAGCTCCGCCGCCGGTTTCTCCCTCCTGTCGTTAACCGTACAAGATTTTTAGATATAGAAAATTGAATTATTTAAGAGAGAAAATTACTGAATTTTTAGGCTGGCTTGTTGTTGGTTTCAGTATTTATACTATTTTCACCGTTAGTTAATTAAATTATTTAATGACGGTTTTATAGTTAATTGAACGAGTTTTTCCCGAACCGAATTACGCGTCGTCCCAGCTCGGTTCGATCCGGTCTAAGAAAAGTCCTTGGTTTAATGGTTGCTTTTGTCCGAAGCTGTAGGATAATGATTGAGTGTAATCGCTTCCACGTGATTATCATGAGCTCTAAAATTTTAGAGTAATTTGTTTTACTTTTATTTTACTTTATTTAGATATTTGACGAAAATTGAAAAGTTAATTTAATTGACTTGTTATATTATTATTTTAAAAATCAGTAATTCAACAATTTAAATGTAAAAAGACAATTTACAAGCAAATAGTAATTAGCAAAAATCACCTGTTCAAGTTCATATGTTTATCAATAACAAAATTAACTGCTCAATTTTCATAAAATCTAGAGACTGAATTCGAATAAATTAAAGTAGATGGACTAACTTTTCATTTATCATAAAGTAAAATGATCAAATTCATAATTAGATCACAATAAAAAGAAGATTATTACAATAATAATAAATTTAAAGCTGCATGTGATTTTTCTTTTTGCTCCTTTGGTAGTTGGAGGTAATAAAAGTTTTATTAGTTGTAAACATTCTTAAAAAGATAATCTTTAACAATGATATATGGACCTTTCACGATATTTATTGTTTTTTTAAATGGTTTATAGTTACTTTAGTCCCTTTATTTAAGTTTTTTAGGAATAGTTTATTTATTTAAACTTTGTTCTAAATTATGTCTTTTTAAATTCTAACCAATTACCTTTATTTATTTTTCCTTGAGACATTTCTCAAATTATATCTTTTTGTTGACCGATAAAGTTAACAAAAGTTGTGGACGGCAGTGCGGTAGTAACTCCGGTTGTTGTTTTGAGTTCTCAGATAGGGTGTGGTCTCGATTCAGTTTGGTATTGGTCTCTTCAAATCTTTTAGTTCTGGTCAAAAAATTTACTGACGTATCATTTTGTCAAGTCATTTCAAGCTATTTATCGTTAGTTGATTGGCAGTTTTCATTCATGTAGGGTTCATTTTGACCTAAAATAAAATATTAAGAGTTAAAGTGCTTTAAAAAAAGAATAAGAGTCAAAGTGACTATCCGGTCAAACATGACAAACTTAACCCGCATACTATATTTTTTGACAGGATAACAAGACGGTCAAAAAATATATAAAAAAATCGACTGATGTATTATTTTGTCAAGTCATTTCAAGCTATTTGTCGTTAGTTGATTAGCAGTTTTCATCCATGGATGGTTCATTTTGAGCTAAAATAAAACATTGAGGTTTAAAGTGCTTTAAAAAAATAAGGGTCAAAGTGACTATCCGATCAAACGTTTTAGATATTTGTTGACATTATGCCTATTAAATATGATTAAATTCAGGGAAAATACGGGTAATTTACATTTTTGGAGCACTTAACTTAACAACCACTTTCATTTAAATCATAACCCTTTAATTTAATCAAATTACATCATTAAACTTTTATTAATAATAAACTATGTTACTTATACTAACATTGTTAAATAATTCTAACGAAAAAATTGAAAATAATGTATTTACTTAATTTATTTTTCACATATCATCATCAAATAATGTTTAATTAATAATTTTAATATTTTTTCTATACAAATTTTATGAAACATTTCCTTTGAATAAAAATAAAGGAAAATAACTAAATTCCCTATAATCCTAACAAAAATATTTAAATTTCCAATTAAACATTATTTATTGATAATATATAGAAAAATATATTAAATAAAAGTGTCAATTTTATTTTTTTCATTAGAATTATTTAATGGTATTAACATAAGTGACTTAATTTATAAATAATAAAAGTTGAATGATGTAATTTGATTAAATTAAAAGTTTGTGATGTAAATGAAAGTGCATGTTAAGTTAAGTGATTTAAAATGTAAATTATCCCAAAAATATGCATAATAATAATAATTTTTTAACTACTGATAATTTAATTAATTGATTAACTAAATTTAAATTAAGTATTGTAAAATTTTTTTACGATGACTACTCTTCCGCTCTGATATATTTTATTTAAAATATTAAAATTTAATTCTCTAATTAAAATCTGATACTTCATCTCGTTATATCCATAAATAATTAGTGATGTATATTAATTGTTCATAGTGAAAAACTTGAATAAAACTCTTTCTAGTTTCTATGTCGTTACATATTTTTTTCCATCTGTCGATTTCATGATCCCTGAAATTTCATGGAAATCAAAAACCGATAACAACAATAATTGTAAAAACGACCTAACCAGGCCGGACCAATTAGCGGGCCAGACCGCCCATCGAAACTGAACCAGTAAATTAAACTGGACCCAGGCTCGACCCTTTCCCAATCCGAGCGACTGAGTCGTAAAGCAGGGTGACCGTGACCAGGGAAAAATTATATCATATGTTCGACTCGACACGTTATTTATAATTACGATCAATAAACATATTTTTTTTATTAATTTTTTTCACGTCATATTTTTAATAAGTGAATCTTCACTCGTATTTATTGTAAATTAAATTAAAAATAATTTTTACCAAATAATTTTCACTGGGTAAAAAAATAATATGAAAAAAATTAACGAAATAAATAGTTCTTATTGGTCGAGACTATAGATGATATGGTGAGCCGAACGTATAATATAATTTGGCCAGGTGAGTGCAGGCACCGAGTTTTTCTAATTGGAGGACAGCTAGACAAGGGGTTCACAACATGGGGAGTGTTGCCAACCTGGCAAGTGTCCACGTGGGAATACCTCATTGGTTTCCCACCAGCACAGAAACGCGCAAAATGGTCACGTTCCTATGTGGGATCCCACCACATGGGAAAAAGAAAACGAAATGGCTTGTGATTTGTAAGTTTGTAGACAAACTTGATGGTGAAATTGAAAGGTTTGGCAAATTGTGGTTACCACTTTTTGATTTTGAACGAGTCAAATGGGTTTGAACAATGTTTTTTGGTTCATTTATTAAAAACAAATTCAACACTAACAAGATTTATTCAATTCATTTATACTCATGATTAGAGGTAAGTATTCGATCGAGTCAAACAAAAAGTCTTGAGTTAGTATGATTAACAAGTCATATTTTATTATTTTATATTTTATTTGAATTTTTTTGATGTCAACTCGAGTTATTTGAGTTTATGTACAATTTAACATGATTTTCTTACTATAATGAAGGTCACATCTTAGTATAAATCACTAACACAAAAACTAAAAAATTGAAAAGAAAAAAAATAAAGAAATTATGTAAAGTAGAGAGATTAAATTAAAAAATAATAATAAGAATTTTGTTGTTAAAAAAAGAAAACGAAGTTACATATATATTCTATGGTGATTAAGTATGTGATTCAAATTTAATAAAAAACGGACTTAAAACTGATAAAAAAATTGAAGAAACAAAAAATTTAGTGACCGTATTGCAAAATAAGAAAATTTATTTTTTTTATTTTTCAAATTAAAAAAATGGACCCACTCAAGTCAAATCGAATAATCGAGCCACTAAAGCCATAAATGAACGTGGACGAGGCCAAATATGATGGTGGGAATTAGACTAATATAGATAAATCTATAATTGTCCAAAATGAAAATGAGTAAATTACACTTAGTCACTAATTATATTCAAATGAACAGTTTGATCATTTAACTTTTAAAATTTATAAAATAATCATTAAAATTTATCGATTTATTACAAGATTGAACAATATAAGAGTTTTTACATTCTAAAAGCAAATACCACACGGGATATGACAACATAAATATCATTGACCACTCAACCAATTAATGGATCTCTTATCAAACTTTATTGTTGGTGTTGTTATTATAACATCACGTTGACCATTTGGTAGCCGTTTGATAAATTTAATAATTATTTTATAACTTTTGAAAGTTCAATATTCGTTTTTTTGGACAGAAAACAGAACTTTAAAAAATGAAAACATCAAAGCCAGGAGAAATAGAGCAAGGCCAATCAAAGGGACACGAAAGGGTCTTAGAAACTTTGACTACCCAATCGGCAGTTCTATTACAAGAACGAAGAACAAAAACAAGATCATAAGAAGGAATACGTGACAACAAGATAAGAATATCCTCTTCAAAGGCAGCTGAATCCCAAGCATTAAGATTTTTCAAATTCACCCAGTTAACTAAGCCGAGACAATCAGATTCGAAAATGATAAATTGAGGTTGTCTACAAATAGAAGACTTTGATTTAAAAGCTTTTGCAAGTCAATTCCTACAATATATTTTGTTTAATAAAAATACAAGTAGAGGTTGTCTACAAAGAGTATCGGCATTCATATTAATTTAATGTTTGAACAAAATTTGTATCACTCCATTCGTGGTTTAATCGTCCAACATAATTTATTTAATGTATTATCAGAAGTCAAAACCAATATGCATGCACGTATATATGTTATACCTACAAAATATAGAATTGCTTGATTTGATGATAGAAATTGTGTTTTTTATTGATCATGGTGTTGGTATATAGGGACCAATAATTTATAAAATCTTCAAAAATCGGTTTGATTAATGATTTGTAATATATATATATATATGATAATTATTTCATACATAAGCGCTTGTGGAAACAAATGTTTTGGTTTTATGGTTTAAGGATTTTGTTTAGGGTCTAGTGTTTAGGTGTATAAGTGTACGAGTTTTGAAATTAGGAGATGTGGTTAGAATTTATGTTGTAGGGTTAAAATTTAGAGTTTATAGGTTAAAACCTAAATCTCTAATTATATTACCCTAAACCTATCATCTAAACTCTAAATTTTAACCATAAATCCTAAATTCTAAACTCATACACTTAAACCCCAAAAGTTTAAATTCTAAACTAGGTCCCTAAACTTTAAAACTAAGACATTTATAAAACCTTTTTGTTTTCAATACCAGTACATGAGATATATTTTTTTATATATTTATGTTAATAAAAAACAAAGATAAAAAAGTATCCAGACGGAAATATAAACTATAGTCTAAGTTTTATATTACTTTATTCTACTTCTTAATTACTATAGTTTAAGAACATAATTGAATCAATATTTAAAAGACCTTTGTCGCAAAAGACAGAAAGCAACCCAAGATTTTACATTAATATATTCATAGGAAGTTTCTCTTGCATACAATTCCAATCTGTCACCACATGGGGATTGGATGAACATATATATAACCAAAAATACAATGAATTGCGGAATGAAATAATTGGTCCACATGAACCGATATCTATGTCTTTTTAACATTATGTGTATAATGTACTATATTACTCAAACCGCTCTTCATTCATAAATAGGAAGATATTGAGTACTTAAGCATGCACCATTTCATGTTATTGTTTATATTGTACCAACATAATGTTAACCGAATTATACTCAACCAGAAAACTGATATTTTCTACTCTATGCACTAGCGGTGGAAACTTTTAGAGTTTAGAATTTATGTATTCTGGTTAGAATTTAGTGTTTATCGTTAGAATTTAGAGTAGATTTTAAGGTTTAGATTTTAGGGTAATATGTTAGAGATTTAGGTTTTTACCTATAAACACTAAATTCTAACCGTAATCCTTAAATTCTAAACCCCTAAACAATGAACTCTAAATTAAACCCATAAACGCTAAAAGTAAAGTGTTTGCGAAAATAAAATATTTTCCCCGCAGATGCATGGTATAATTACCCAAAAATTAAGCATTATAATTATAATTAAACATTCATTAAGAGGATGGTGATATAGCAAAGGAAGTGCAGCAGAAAGACCTGGGAAGCAGTCAATGAGTGGGGTGTCTTAATTGCTAACGGACCATTAACTCAAGGTATTGTTTTGAATTGTTCAAAGGAATCTAAGCCAATTTGATTGATGTTTGCAATGATGTATGTAATTTCGAATAAATCCAAATCGTGAATACCACTTACTTTATTGAATACATTTTGATTTGGTCAATATATTAAAATGCAAAAATATAATTACATTTTTAAGGACCAAGGATGGATATATATATAAAGGGCATAGGTTTAGTATTACTAGTAATGTTAATGGTATTGCTTACGGAAGTGTATTATTTTGAATGTTGCATGACGCATCAAAACCACATGGTAGGGCCATGTGTTAGTTTTTCTTTGTCATTCTGGTTTTTCAGAGCATTGCCTTGATTAATCTGGATTGATCCGCGTTGCATATCTAGTTTTGGTAGGTGAATTTTTCAGCGGAAAAATTTTACATACAATGCCTTGAACTCGAAACTTACTTAACCGATATTAAATTACTTACCACTTAGACTAACACTGTTAACAGGGCTATCGCTATATGTTTGTCGGTTTTTTTGGCACATGCAAACACATTTTTTTTCTTGCTAGTCTTTACCTTTAGAATTAACATACTTACTTGGAAATTTTAAAATTTTAATTAAATCATTTACTTAATGATAAAAGATTTACATTAATGGTTAACCTCGTGTCTAAACTTTATACAATCCATTCCATTTCCCTTCAACAAGAAAGTTTTCATACCAACATATATTTTAATATAGATACAAAATCATAATTTCATGTATATAACAAATTAACAATACTCTTAAAGATATTTAAACATGGTGGTTAGGACTTAATTTGTTAATTCAAAAAATGACAAGGATTTGAAAATATTTAAACTGGAAAAAAAGACCATAATTTAATTTGTCTAGTTTCAAAATATTGAGACTTAAAATTATCTTTAAAAAGGGGGCTAAAGTTTAATTTACCAAGTTTTAAAATTAGCAAGTCCTAAAGAAAATGAATCCCCAAAGTAGGGTACCATGAAACAATTTACCTAGTTTTAAAATCAACATGGACCTTAAAAAATAAGCTTAGCCCCTCCCACCATATACATTAGATGGTCAAAATTAAGGATAAAATTTGAATACACATGCGGTAAAATTAATTTTACACAAGCCTGCATATTTACGTTATAAAATCTAAATTTCAAATTTCTTAACCTTTAACCCTAAAAAACTAGCGCTAACCTTTAAACTCTATACTCTAAATTCTAAACACTGACCTTAAATTCTAAACTTTACAACCTAAACACCTAAGCTTTAAACCCCAAATTAAAAACTTAACCCCTAAAACTTAAAGACATATGTAAACTAAAGTTTACTGAGCCTCTGTATTCATGGGCGAAATTAGGCATGAGATTTTGGGTCGTGGGCCCTGCCAACTTTTCTTTTCAATAGTAATATAATAGTTTATTTTAGAAAAATATAAAATTAGTTCTATAATCTCTTCGATCTTTTTAAAATTTTATTTTACCCTCCTCAAATTTTGTAATCTCATTATAGTCTCTTCTTTATAAATTTTTAGTTCCGCCCTTGTATGTATCAAAAATTTTCCTTAAATTAATAGTAAAATACATTCAATTTTCAATGGAGAATTTTATGTTCAATTTTTTTTATATAAAATTATTGAAAAATAGTATAGAAAAAAAAACCATGAATATGCGTTATAAAACATATATAGAATATAGCCCTATGATTATGAAGTATGCCTTATGTTGTACCTAAAGTTTTTTTTTTTTTAAATAAGAACTTCCCATAACATTATCATCGTTTTTCATTTTCTACCATATATTAACAAAGTTGCAATACACTTACAGATATCACGTGAAACTATCATAGAGGGAGTGTCACGTAACAAAAAAATATTTTTCCTAAAAACGTTTAAAATTCTAAAAAAAATTATAAACGTAAAAAAATCTTCCAAAAATATGAGAATATACATAATAAAAATATGAAATTCACTAATTAGCTTAATAGCTAAAGATATTCATATTATTTTATTTTATATAAATTTAAATTTCGACATAAAAATATAATATATATATATATTAAAGAGACGGTCCAATCAAAGAATGCCTAACGCTGCAAATATAAATCGGCAAATCTTTTCATCAACTTTATGAACAAAAAAATCAATACCTCTTTGTTTAAAAAAAAATAATACCTCTAAAACTTTTCTATTTTGGGTACAAGTACAAACAAGATTGCTCTAAACTTTATCCAAAATTTGATTAGTTTTAAGAGATAGTTTGGTTGTAGCTAAAAGATGGTAAGTTTCGAAACTTTTTTCGAACAGAAAATTTTAGACTACTAGATAATATTTTCGGTCATTTTTTGAGTTTTTTTCAAGTGTCAGTACTTAAGTTTTTTTATTATAAATTTTCAGTTTGTGATAAAGTATCGAAACTTACAAAATAAGTATCAATACTTGAAAAAAACTCAAAAACCAACCATAAATGTTATCAAGAAATTTAACATTCTCAATTCGAAAATAAATTTAAAAAATTGCCGTCTTTTAGCCGCACGTTAGACTTGCCACAATTTCCAGACCTTTTCGCCAACAAGAGGTTCTATAAGTCATGCTCATAGCGGCAAAAATCCTCTTTATTGTCTCTTTATATCTCAACACTAGAAGTTTAAGAGTAAAGTACACAAATGATACTAAATTATTTCAAAAAATACAAAATAATCACCAAATTTTAAAAGTTACATAATGAGCATTAAACTTTAGTTTTTGTTACAAAATGGTCATTGAGCCATTAACTGGGTGATATGACAGTTACGAAAATTTTTATAACATCATATTTAATCTTCCATATTTACACATTAAATCAATTTAGACATCAATAATGAGGGTTAAATTAGGACTAAATTGATTGAATGTGTAAATAAAGAGGATTAAATGTGTTATTATTTAAAATTTCATAATTGGCAAGTCATTCACTTAACGACATTTAACGGCTCAGTGACCATTTTGTAATAAAAACTAAAGTTTAATGCCTATTATGTAGCTTTTGAAAGTTTGGTGATCATTTTGTATTTTTTGGAATAGTTTAGTGACCATTTGTGTACTTTACCCTAAAATTAAACTATACACTCTAATAGTAAATTTTAAATCTTAAACACTATTTCTAAACCTATTTTTTTAATGTTACGTATATAGAGACACCAAAAAGTGACGGATGGTTTCTATTCTCGACACTATCCATGCAAACTCAAGCCCTACGTTAGTTAGTTGGTCACCCCTGGGATTTTCCAGACATTAGTTAGTACTTAGTTGATCTGAAAAAGAATGAAAAATAAAGTAAAAGAAGGAACAGTCATTAGTGGAGATGTTTGAGCTCATAACAAACTTAGCTCATCAGCATGAGCAGGTGGTGGCTGTTTCAGTGTTGGTGGCAATCTCTGCCTCTGTTTAGTCATTGGAGATTTGCTTGATGGGTCAATGAATAAATCACTGCAATCATAATTGTAAACTTCTCTCTTTCTCTCATTTCTTTCCAACTTTTTCCTTACTATATATATCAAGTTGTTTGAATGCCAATGTCTTGTATGGATTATGTGCTTCATGTGAAGTTTACCAAATTAGTTGTTATGGTTACCGACTTAGCATCCGTTTCGGAAACTGAAATTTCGAGTTGTTCTTACGCATCATGTGATCTTTGAGTCGATGCATGTAACATTCAAACGAAGAATGCTGCAATGATAACTAACACCATTCATGTGACATTCAAACGATCATGTTGTAGCGACCCTTTTTTTTAAAAAAAAAGACAAGTGTGTGGATCATTCGTAAATTAGGCGCTACGAATTATCCCCTTAAATCATTAATGAAAATCTTTTAAAAGAATGAGGGTTTCTTTTGAAAAATCTTATTTTTGGAAAACGATGAAAACTTGGAGTCGCCATCGGCCACTTGGGTAAGGTAGGCCAGACACCATAAGAAACCAGAGATTCGTTGTGAAAGGGTCTGGGAGTTGGTTACGCGTAGGGAATGATTAACACCTCCATCACACCCGGAAATTGGTACCAAAATATTTGTTGCTTTTAAAAGGATGAAAATCATTAAAATTTATATTGAATTTAATTTGGAGTTCTTAGATGAAAATTAACCTTGATTGCACGAGCTTTATCAAATTGGTGGATTCAAATTAATTGGACATTTAATTAATAAGGTTGACGATACATCGGACCATAGATTAAACCGACATCGAATAAGCCCGACTGTCGTGTTAATTTATGGTTCGACTTCCATACGTCACCTTTATGCATGATGCAACCATTTAAGTATGATGTGATGATTTTGTTAACTTTTAATCCATTTACCTCGGGATGGTAAGGATTAATCGAATATTTGGTCAACATCATTTAAGCTCGGACTGTTATGACACAAATATTGGAATTAATAAGTACCTCCCTTTTACGATTTAGATTAATTAGGAATGCAATTAAGATTAAAAGTTATATGAATGACAATTAAGGTATGACAATCAAAAGCACAAGTATAAACATACAAAAGGGAGGCCCAATTTATTAGAAAGCCCAATTAGTGATCTATTTATCAACTAAATGATTCCAGTGCTTAACCCTAAATTAGTTAGCCCTAAAAAGTTAGGAAATTTAATTTAATGCTAATCTAAACTTGAAATTGATTTTACCCCTAAAGTAATTAAGAAATATCCAATTAATTTAATAAATTTAATATTTACCCCAATAAGCAAAGGATAAACTTAAATTCACTAAATTAATTTGTACCATAATCTAACTAAGGCTCTAAAAATCCTAAGGCTAATTTAATTAATTCTAGGATCGTGCCCCTATGAGACGAGCACACGATCTAAATTAATTAAGTTAATTCACTTAATCTAGTCAAAAGCCCAAAAGAATCAAAACAAGGCCTAAGGCCCAAAAACCTAAAGCCAAACCCGAGACAAAGCTAGGCCTAAAGCCCAAGAATGTAAAGCTAGGCCTAAGGCCCAAATTAATACTATCTAATAAAAGCCCCCAAAAAATTTATACATTAAGATACATTATGTATTAAAATTATATAATATTTTAAAAATCTATTATTTTAAATAAATGATATATGTTATACTTTTGTAAAATTACATATATCATATCTTTTAGAAGATCATATACTATATTTAAAGAAGACTATACGTATATTATAAACAAAAACATACATTATATATTTTGCAAAATCCTTCTATAAACTTTAAAAACTATATTATACACCACATATATATTTCACTTTTACATAATATTATTATATACTTCAAAAACTATATACTTTATATACCAAAAATGTATATATTACATTCTTCAAAATTATACTATGTACCTTAAAAACTATATATTATATCAGAAATATATATGTATTATTTTGTAAGATTATACTATATACTTTGAAAACTATGTATTATAGTCATAAATATATATTACATTTTACAAAATTCTATCTTATACTTTAAAAACTATAAATTATATATATATCAAAAGCATATATTGCATTTTTTAAAATTCTACTATATACTAAAAATATACATACTATATATTAAAAAAATTATATGTATTACACTTTTACAAATTTCTATTTTGTTAAAATATATTATAGGTTGAGAAATATATATTTCATTTTGCAAATTTCTACTTTACCTACAAATGTATATTAAACATAAAAATTATATGTTATACCTCTATTTTAAACTAAAACTATGTGCATGTTAAAATCCCTAATATATATACCATTCGAACTAATTTTCACCCACAAAATAACAATCGTAAACGAGTAATATTAACAAATGAATTAAATTGAAATTGCGGGAAATAAATGTACAAAATTTAGACTAAAAATGCATGAAAAAGAATAAATAAAAAACTTAATTTAAAATTGGAAAAGGGACTAAATTGGATGAATTGAAAATCAGGGGGCCAAAATTTAAAAGCTTAAAACTGGTTATATAAAGGCAAAATTGAAAACAAACAAAAAGTTTCGAGGACCTGGAGCGTGATTTACAAAGGCGGAATGGCTTGGGTCTGTAATTATCCCACGCGGAGGGACCAAAAGCGTAATTGGACCACATGAAAGGACAACAGACATAATTATTTTAGGGCAGAAGTCCTTAAAATGTAATTAGCCCATTTTAAAATATTATAACTCTATAAATACCCCTTAGCCGAATTCAGCCCTCTTTTGCCATTTTTTTATAACACCCCCGCCGGAATCTTCTGGAATTCTGGGATTATACCCAGATTTCGGTCGGCGAACCTAAACTACAAAAAAAAAAACCCTTTTTAAAACTTTTTTCTTTTCTGACTTCAAATTCGAAACCTGTTTTGAGGAAAAAACAAAGATCAACCCCCATTTTTGAAAAAGCCAAAGCAAAAATAGGGTTTCAGCCTATTTATACTCGTACAGTTTCACCCGTTATGCCTCGAAGAGGCCGGGGCTTGTCAACGGCGGAGCAACGGCAAGGCGGCAACCGCAGCGACGTGAAAGGGGTGCACCGGCGACGGTAAACCTTAACCCTTTCTCCTTTTTATATTCTTTATATATATACATGCATGTTGTTTCGAACTGAAAAAGGGAAGAATGGATACCTTGAAAGGCTTTTTTTGTATTGATTCTGGATTTTCCCCTGTTCGAACTTAGAGGGTTACAAGATGAATTTTACATTGCTTTATATTCTTCATATTACTTATTGCCTATAGATCCTATTGTTTAGATTTTTAAGCAAGAATTAAATGATATCACTGTGGATGATACCGGTTCTGATTTCCCCTTTTTATGTTTTTTTGTTGTTTCGGTGGTTGGGAGAGTTGGTGGTGGCAGCGGAATCCCGGTGTTGCTGCCATGCGGATGGAGAGATAAACCGGTGCCGGCGCGTGAAGAAGCTGAACGGCTGGAGCATGGGCTGCATGCGCCGAAGTCGAATAGTCTAGCTCGATCTGGGCCGCTGGATTAGATCTGATCCAACGGCTGAGATCTCTTCTAGAATGGACGGTCTATATTGCATTTGATGGTCGATGCGACAGCGCTTGATGATGATCCAACGGCTGAGATCTCTTCTAGAAAGGATCTCCATTCGATTTGGACCGTTCGATCCCTTAATCCGACGGTCCAGATTTGGCAGGGTTTATTTAGAATTGGGCCCTAACAGGGCCAAATATAGTTATATGTATTAATAATTTTTTGGGGCGTTTAAAAATATAATTGGAATTTAATAAACTTGGGCTTGTATTTGATAATATTTATTTGATCTATTTATTTATTAATTAATTATCAGCCCGTGTTATAGTAATTCTAATAATAAACTTGTAATATAACACATATACATACTTAACATACAAACATTAATACACACATAATGCGTACATACAATCACACATGCAATATACATTCATAGTTAAATATTAATGACATTGAAGTAGTAATGAATACATACATACATGCACATAATACCTATACACACTCACATTAAAATAATAGTAAACACATACATACAATATACTGTCATGAATTACATGTGATACAACATACATTGATACAAACATAAAAAACATGGATAATAACCCTACATATAATAATCACATACTAGGGGCACACATATAATAACACACATCACTTAGTAATATTTATACATATATAAGCTCATTATTGCAAAAACAAAAATGAGTCAACCCAGATAAAATTAGTGATTACGCATGTCACATTCAAATGCATCATGTGTCGAAAACAGAAATTTCGATACGGTTAAAACAATGTCTGTGCATGTAGAACTGAACTTAATTCTTAGAGGAATTCCATTTTCCTATTGATTTTCTTGCTTTATTATTACAGTTCACATTTTCTGGCGTTACATGGGATCCGGTTAATGCTGCAATGAGTGACGGCGGTCACGGTTCACATCTTACTGATTCAAAGGTGGCAAGAACTGTTCGTGTAAATAAAGAGGATTAAATGTGTTATTATTTAAATTTTCATA
The DNA here is from genome assembly GCA_019671005.1 of Hibiscus mutabilis. Lineage (NCBI taxonomy): Eukaryota > Viridiplantae > Streptophyta > Magnoliopsida > Malvales > Malvaceae > Hibiscus > Hibiscus mutabilis. The sequence goes on along the minus strand of CM033727.1, from coordinate 5,232,007 downwards.
ACTGGCAAGTCATTCACTTAACGGCATTTTACGGCTCAATGAATATTTTGTAACAAAAACTAAAGTTTAATGTCCATTATGTAACTTTTGAAAGTTTGGTGACCATTTTGTATTTTTTGGAATAGTTTAGTGATCATTTGTGTACTTTACCCTAAAATTAAACTATACACTCTAATAGTAAATTTTAAATCTTAAATCTTAAATCTTAAACTCTATCTCTAAACCTATTTTTTAATGTTAGGTATATAGAGACACCAAAAAGGGACGGATGGTTTTTATTTTCGACACTATCCATGCAAACTCAAGCCCTACGTTAGTTAGTTGGTCACCCCTGGGATTTTCCAGACAGTGAATCCCACAAACAACACAACATATTAGTTAGTACTTAGTTGATCTGAAAAAGAATGAAAAATTACGTAAAAGAAGGAACAGTCATTAGTGGAGATGTTTGAGCTCATAACAAACTTAGCTCATCAGCATGAGCAGGTGGTGGCTGTTTCAGTGTTGGTGGCAATCTCTGCCTCTGTTTAGTCATTGGAGATTTGCTTGATGGGTCAATGAATAAATCACTGAAATCATAATTGTAAACTTCTCTCTTTCTCTCATTTCTTTCCAACTTTTTCCTTGCTATATATATCAAGTTGTTTGAATGCCAATGTCTTGTATGGATTATGTGCTTCATGTGAAGTTTACCAAATTAGTTGTTATGGTTACCGACTTAGCATCCGTTTCGGAAACTGAAATTTCGAGTTGTTCTTACACATCATGTGATCTTTGAGTCGATGCATGTAACATTCAAACGAAGAATGCTGCAATGATAACTAACACCATTCATGTGACATTCAAACGCATCATGTGTCGAAAACAGAAATTTATATGGTTAAAACAATGTCTGTGCATGTAGAACTGAACTTAATTCTCAGAGGAATTCCATTTTCCTACTGATTTTCTTGCTTTATTATTACAGTTCACATTTTCTGGTGTTACATGGGATCCGGTTAATGCAGCAATGAGTGACGGCGGTCACGGTTCACATCTTACTGATTTCATGAAATTTGTTACTCGCAGTGGTGAGATCAGACTGAGACTTGGCATGGCATGTTACCACTTTCCCGAACCCTATGCCCGTACGATGCCGATCGAGATAGTTATCGTGCTAAAGGAATTGGATGAGTCTGGTTTAGACCTTATAGATTAAGTTGAGCTCCTTTTAAGATTAAGTTTCATCATTTTTCTCTTTAATCACTGCGGTTAATTTCCGGATAACGCAACCATTTATGTTTAGTGATTGATCATTACCATCAGTGAAATATAAGAGGAAAATTGAAGTAATTTGAAGCAACAAGAAGGTGAAATTCAACAACAGTTACAATCTAAACATCTCGACACGGTTTATAATCTTCAGCAGTGCCTGCAACTTGAAGTGATTCAGGCTGCCAAATAACACAAAAACACATCAGTTAGAAATCATGTTTCAATCTGTAATCTGCACCATTTCGGAATTAAGAATCTGTTTTCTTTAAGAACATACCTTTACATTGTGGTGGCACCGGTTGATTAGATTTGCATTTCCTAGGCAACGCAAACGCACGCGAAGGTTCGATCTTGAGAGCCGGAAGAGCATCCTTGAACTCGCAGAGACAAGTCAAGTCGGCATGCTTTATCAAACTACAACATTCCTTTGTTGGCGGCGGTGGATGTTTCCCGGTGACCGCAGGCCGGCACTGCTCCAGCTTGTTCAATGCGATGTTACATACGATTGGCCCATCGGTTGCTTCCACCGCTGCAACGAGCAACAATGTTGCAACCAGGCATTGCACCAGAAGTCCCTCACCAGACATTGCCATTTTTCTTGCCTAGAAACTATATTGAAATCCAATGCCAAGCAACACTCTTGCACGAGCTAATTTATAGCAAGGGGTTTGAAGCTTGTTGATATAATAAATTCTCTTTCATATATATATGTGTGTGACATGTGAATCCAAATTCCAGTCTGCAGGATAGTCACGAGAGTGTTAGAGATTGAAGAAAATACAAAGGCCTTGAAGTGTTTGATTGGTAAACAACAAAGTTTTGTGAAGCATATTTTGATCTGCAAGATTTAGAAACTATGGTTTGAAGCTTGTTATTCAATGATCTTGCATGCATGGGGAATCTTTTCACATGGACTTTGCAATAGCTTGTAACATTATTGTATTTTTTTTTAGAATAAACAGGTCTAGGGCTTGAATTCTTTACGATAAGTCGTTCAAATTTTAGGGTGCTTTCAATGTTTCGATTTATAAAAAAAAAATTATGCAGAACAATAAAAAGGTCTGTCTCTTATGAACAAAAGTCCCATATCCCTAATTATGCTTTTTTTTTTTATTTCCACACTAAAAAAAATTTAAAAATTAAATTTTAAATTCTAACCCTAAATTTTATAACCTAGCCCTTAACCCTTACACCCCAAAAATGAACCTTACTCCTAATTCTATAAACCCTAACCATAGACCCTAACATTAAACCCTAAACTCACTTTTTTGAAATAGGGACACTAAAAAGGGTATAGTTTGGGGCAGACGGTTTTCATCCGTCTCTTATTAATCAATAGGTATAAGCCAAAAAATACCTCGAACGTTTGACTAAATAGTCATTTTGGCCCCTATTCTTTTTTGGAGCAATTCAACCATCAATATTTTATTTTGGGTCAAAATGACCCATCTGCGAATGAAAATTGTCAGTCAACCAAAGGAAAATGGCTTGAAATGTCGTGACAAACCTATATGGCAGTGCACGCTGACAAGACAATATCATATAGACAAATGTGTTGACTTAAAAAAACGTTACATCAGTCAAAAAATAATTTTATAAAATTATATAAAATCTAAAATAATTTTTAACTTAGCATTCTATCAAGCTATTTTGAACTATTTACTGTTAGTTTTCTAACAATTTTATTGGCAGATGAGTCATTTTAACCCAAAATAAAATATTAAGGATTAAATTAGTCAAAAAAATAAAAATTAAAACAACTATTCAATTAAACGTTAAAAATACTTTTTGATTTTATGCCTAATCAATAATCATTTAACTTTTTGGGTACATTCATTTTGGTCATTCAAAAAAATAATCTTTGCGTTTTCGTTATCATAGCTAGACAAAATGTGTTACGACACTAACAAAAGCCTTATACACCCACGTGTATTTTTAAACTATCTAGTTGGTCATCCAACTTTTGAAACGTTTTTATTTTATTTATTTGAACTAAATTATATTTTAGTCATTCAATCACAAATTCTTCACTCTAACCTATCACGGTATAATTGACGTGGATTATATATACGGATGGAATCCAGTTACATAGTTTAAAACTCATTTAGTTTTACACTAATCTATGGTCATTGAATGAGTGAAATGGATGGATGAGATTAATAGTAGAAAATGTGAAGATTATCACTTGGAGAAAAAGGTAAGAAAATAATCTGAACCATTTATTACCCTCATCCAACGGTCCAAAAACTGTGTAAAAGTAATTGAGTTTTACACCGGTATAAGTGAATCCTAACTTATATATATAAACACCCTAAAATTAGATGAATAAAAAAACTAAATTGGTTTACCCTAATCCATTTACTTGGGCTTTAATTGATACGATCATCTCACTTTATTAACCCATTATTGGACTTCTCAATATAAGCAAACAGCCCATGCCACCTATCATCTAATTTATGATATTATTTTCTTACTATAAGTGAGGAAATTCAACATTTTTTTACCGAGAGTCATTTAGACTTTTTAAATTATATGGTCAACAATAAATTATATATTATATACTTTAGAGATAAAATAATAATTTTTTCTTTTTTATTTTTTCATATTTTTATGAGAGTCATGATCCCATAGTCTTTATGTAGTTTCGATGTTATTTACTATTGATACAAGGTTATATTTTAATATACAAACTGTGTAAAATAAATTTACATAATTCTTTTATAAAATTTGGAACTTAAATATCAAACCTTAACACCTTAAAACCTAAATAATAAACATTAAACCCTAAACTTTAAATTCTAACCATAAACCTTAAATTTTATACCCTACATACTAAACCCCTAAACTCTAACCTAAAACTTTAAACCTTAAAATTAAAAAACATGTATAAACAAATTTGTGCATCAAAGTATTTTCTTTAATACAATACAAAAAAAAAATCCATAAAAAAAGAAAATCTAATAAAAATAAAATTTCGAAGACTAAATTTCAAACTTTACTAAAATAAAGGGACTGTCCATTTTCACCTTAGTCTTTCTTTGCCTTTTCAAATTAATGTAATATTTATGTCATTGGAATATTTATCTGTTTATATATATTTAAAATCGATTCTTATTATATATAAATACTCTAAATATATTTTTATATCAAATTTGAATATTTTTATTAAATAATTTTGACAGAGGCAAAATATATCATGCACCAGTAGTAGAAGTTTTTTTTTTGTTTCTATAAACGTCCTAGTTTTAGAGTTTAGATTTATGAGTTTAGAATTTATAGATTATTGTTAGAATTTAGGGTTTAGATGTTATGGTTTAAGTTTTACGGTAATATGTTAGAGATTTAGGTTTTAACTTATAAATACTATATTCTAACCACAAACCAAATTCTAAACACATAAATCTAAACCTCTAAACCATGCACCTTAAATTAAATCCCTAAAACTTAAAATTAAGACACTTGTAGAAATAAAAAAAATCATTGCCAATGTTTGGTATAATTATCAGGGGCGTATCCTTTAAGGGACTAGTGGGTCCACAGCCTTCTAAAATTTTGGGAAATTCAAATTTTATTGCTAAAGCTTTTAAAAATTTTAATTTCGCCCTCTCGTGATTTTTAAAAATTCATATTAAGTTTTAGAATTTTAAATATTTTTAATTAAAATTTTCTCAAATTTTTTAAAAAAATTCATTTAATCTTTCAATTTTTTAAAAAATTTAAATTAACCGCTCAAATTTATATTTTAAATTTCGTCACTTATAATTACTCTTATTTAAATATGTATTATTTGTAATTATAATTTGTGTTCTATACTTGAGCTTGTATAACAATGACAATAAGAAAACCCATGTATTTGTCCCTTTCCAAAGATAGGGTGTCGTGCAAGACACGTGGACAGTATAGATTAACAAAATGAACATTGTCGGTTCGGTCGGTGGCTACTTGTCAAACCCTCCAACATTTAACATTACAAGCCATCACGTATTTCAATAAATAAATAAATAAAAACATTGCAGGTCTTTAATTTGTGAAACAATTTTAAAATTTATTTTAAAAATCAAACATGAAAAATTATTCAATACACTGATCGTGAAAAAAATTCACAAACAAGTTAAATGTAAAGGTTATGATTTAATTTATGGGTTTAAAATTTAGAATTTATAATCAGAATTTGAAGTTCATTGTTTAAGTGTTAGGGTAGTAATGCTACTAATTTAGATTGTAACCTTGGGTTTGGATCTAAGAAAAACAGTTTATGTGATATAATCCATGTACCAGATAAGAAATTAACCCATTTTAATAAAACCAAATTAATTATGAAAAGAATAATACTATCACTAATAAAAAGTACTAATATAAAAAATTAAATTCTTTTGAATTATAAAAAAATGTTTTTGAAATTCTAGATTAATATTATATATGTGATAATATAATGGATTGGGGGACAAAGTGACCACTGACTAGTGGGGATCAAATTATTAATTGTAAGGCTCTAAAAGATTTCTTCCTAAAAAGATGGGGACATCTTCACTCATTTTCCAATCAATTCCTAGATTTTGGCAGCTTTTATTTTAAATAAACCCATAGTTTCCAATCTTAATTAAAAAAACTATATTTGGTTATAATATGCTTCAAGTCCCTATACTATTCTATTCATTTAGAGTTAAATTCTCTTACTTTTAGGAATTGAGTCCCTTTGCTTTTAAAAATTTTAAAAATCAAATTCAATAGTTAACACCATTAAGATATTTTTGATAAATTTATTGATGGGACATTTTAAAATAAAAAATTTCAAACATAGAGCCATGCAATAGAAGATGATGTTGTAATCGACATGGATTTAACAACGGAATTTAAACAATATTTATAGTTGGACTTGAATTTTAAATTTAAAAATAGATGGATTAAATTCTTAAAAATACAAAATAAAAGGTTAATTTCCAGATGTACAAAAAGTACCTAGATTGCAAACTCATTTTAACCATTATCTTCATATAGGCTTCAAAAGAAATTGAATTAAATTTATAAATGTGGCATTTCCAAATAAAAAAAAACATTGACTTAAAAACTATGTAGCAAGAAAAATAATGTTGTAAAACATGAATCTAGTAATTCAAATAATGGTTTTTTTAATTAAACTTTAAAAAATTTGAAAATCCAAAATTAAAATTTTGAAAATAAACATAATTTATTTAATTTTTAAATTCTTTAAAATTCTTGAAATTTTAATTTTATATTTATATATTTTGTAACAAAATAATTTTTTGACAATATCAATGTAATCTCAATACAGAATTTGGGCCATACAGTCTGCTGGCTGCTTCACCATCAAAGTTTTTCTGGTCCACAGCCAATATTATATTTATTTGAAATAAATAATTTGTTAACAGTCCATTTTTTATGGATTATCAGTTTTCATTATTCATATAAAACTTATTGATTAAGTTTTCTTTTTAATATCTTTTTAATTGTAGTTAAACTAATTTTTCACTGTTTAATTATACATGAAATAATATAATCAGTTTATTAATTAATTTAAATCAAATATTACAGATTTATAGATTATTATTTGATTTAAAAAATAATTTATTGAACGAATTGTCACTCGTAAATCACATTTATTATATTTTTTAAAAATTTTAAAAATATAATTAAGACACATGATTTTTAACATATTTATAGGCAAAAAATGTTTCAATGCTAATATATCAATTAATTATCTTTAATTTTTATAATATTAATTATTTCATTAAAATTATTAGATGTAAAATTAAAAAAATCAAAGTTGTAAATGGATAGTGAAAGTATTATTTTATATATTATTATTTGATAATTTATTATTAATTATTATTATTATTTTTGAATATTTTAAACGTAATTATAAGGTAGTATATGTTTATAGATATTTTTAAAACTATTTTGACACAAGCATGCATATTTACTTATAAAACTCAAATTCTAAATTTCTAACTATAACCTTAGAAAACTAAACCCTAAACTCTATATCCTAAATTCTAAACACTAACCTTATTATTTTTAATTCTACAAATAATTTAAAATTTTTTTTGAGGTGAACAACCATCCTACTATGTCTCATGCTTATTATGGTTATCTTTTTAGTATAAATTAAAACGGGGGACGTTTTTTTTTACCAAATTATTATTTTTATGATACTAAATAATTAGTTTAAATTAAATATTGTAAAAATTTATTATTTTAAATTAAATTATTTAATTTTAAATTGACTCAAAAGTAATTTTAAAATTAATTCAAACGTTTTTCATAGTAATCTTTTGAGCCAAAGCTATTAACTATAATTTATTGTTTACTGATTATCATATTATTAAAAAATTATTTTTTTTGAAATATACAAAAAGTAAAAATTTAAATTGTTCAACTAATTATCATATATATTTACAAAAAACATTTTATAAAATTCATTTCTTTTTATATTTTTGGACTGGTAATTTGGTAACTACAATAAATTCATCAAAAATGTAGCTGCACGAGATCCCAAATTCCACCTAACTCCCCACAATTACACGTGTTTACACAACTTTGTTGACGTGTCAAACAATCAAGCGAGTGCATTCGGTTCACAATACTCTCGGGAACACCCGATTCTCAACAGGATCAAATCTGTTTCAAAGCCTTGTCTTGCTCTATGCTGTCTTTAAGGTAATAGCTAACTCTCATTTCTCTCTCTTTTATCACTTTGCTCTTCTTAGAAGAAAAATTGATCCTTTCTTCCTTTTTATCTTCCTATATACTCAATCCCATTAATAAACAATGGTTAATACTTTAAATGTTTGTTGTTTTGTGTGTGTGTAAATTTTGATGGGGTGTAAAGTTAAAAACTTTGAAAGGAAATGAATTCGTTTATTGAAAACCCTGAAAATCATTGCTTTTTACAGGTAAATGTTTCTGGGTTTGCTTCGTTTTTGTGTTTTCTTTGTTGGGTCATCATCATTTGTTTTTTGAGTTTTCTTTGTGCTTATTTTTGTGTTCTATATTTGGTTGTTCCTGCTTGGGACTGAATCATGGAAAAGGATTTATCTTGGTACTAGTTTCATTGGGTTTTTTTTCAATTTTGTGATTCCTTTTTTGATTGTTATGACTTAGAAAGCAATATGTAGGGTGTTTACATGATGGCTTCTTGTTGATATTTATGCTTATGGGATCTAAAGTTGAGTTCTGGATTTGGATTTTTATTAGTTTGTATCTGTTAGATGATAAAGGTATTGGATTTTCATGATTTATATCAGTTATAAGCAATCTTATGGATATTTTCATGAAAAGTTGTTTTGAATTTGCCTGTTTCATTGGTTTGGTTTTCTGATATTCAGATTCTGGGCTTGAGGAATCTTTGTGGAAGGTTTTAGCTACTTGGGTAGATTGAAGTCTAGTTTGAGTCTTGCATTGGTCATTGGGTTTCTGGATTCAGTGGGTGTAATTTTGAGAACCACTGCTCGAGTAATCGGTCGGTATGTCTAGTTTTGTGGGTGTTGTTGTCTCTGATCAATGGCTTCAGAGCCAATTCACACAAGTCGAGCTTCGCAGCCTTAAATCAAATGTAAGCATATTTTGTTCCTTCCTCAACTTATTGATTCAGCTATTGAATTACTATTTAATATTATTGTTTATATTTTTTAATCTAATTTGATAGAGTTTTAACCTTCTTTTTGTGTATGATTTCTAGTTTGTTTCAGTAAAGAACCAAAATGGTAAAGTTACAGTAGAAGATTTGCCACCCTTGATGGTGAAATTGAAGGCTTTTAGTGCTTTGCTTACTGAGGATGAGATTAGGCAGATATTGGGTGAATCTATACTGACATGAGCACCGAGATTGATTTTGAGGCATTCCTTAGGGTGAGTAATATATATACGAGCTTGTGCATGCTAACGGTTCTATACTTGTTTTCTATCTTACTGTTAATAAGAGCACAGTATTGTGTTAAAAATGGAACCATTGCTTCAGTTTAACTTATATGGCAGTTTGCATTCTGTCAAGTTGCATAGGAGTGGGAACGATGGGTTTTAACTTTGGTCGATACTGGAATTAGTAAAAGGAGGTTAACATTTTGATCGGTTGCATGGAATGTGCAGGTGTATTTAAATATGCAAGGTCAGGCTACAGGAAAACTGGGTGGTTCAAAGAATTCATCATCGTTCCTAAAGGCCTCCACAACCACTCTTCTTCACACAATCAGTGAATCGGAAAAAGCCACTTATGTAACACACATAAATATTTATCTTGCGGACGATCCATTTTTAAAACAGTTTCTTCCGCTTGATCCAGCAGCAAATGATATTTTCAATCTCGCAAAAGATGGAGTACTCTTATGGTACATTTATGGGGCGTGCTCTATTATGCATGTGTCTTATTTATCTCTTCGATAAAAGCTGGTACAAAGTGGTGTGACCGATTCTGTTCTGTCTTATATTTGTGCAGTAAGCTTATAAATGTTGCTGTGCCTGGAACAATAGATGAAAGAGCTATCAACACAAAAAGGGTACTTAACCCATGGGAGAGGAACGAGAACCATACCCTTTGTCTTAACTCTGCAAAGGCTATTGGCTGCACTGTTGTAAATATTGGCACTCAAGATTTGGTCGAAGGAAGGGTTAGTGCAGCTAAACAGATTACTAAATGAGTTAGAATGGAACACACTGATAATCCGATGGTTTTCATCTACATTATTTTTATTGCAGCCTCATCTCGTACTTGGGTTGATATCTCAAATTATAAAGGTAGGCATCAAACAATCTTGATGGACTGAGAAAAGTAGGATTTTAACTCAAAACAAGTTGTTTTCGGGTACTCTCTTTCTCATATATCTTTGAAACTGCAGATTCAATTGTTAGCAGATCTCAACCTTAAGAAGACACCTCAGCTTGTGGAATTGGTGGAGGATAGCAATGCAGTAATATATCTCCTTACCATGTGATTGATGTTTAATTAAGAATAAAACATGAATTAAGCATGTTCAAACAAATGAACTGATTGTTTCTCCTATAATTATTGTCACTTGCAGGATGTTGAGGAACTTATGGGGTTAGCTCCTGAGAAAGTTCTACTAAAATGGATGAATTTCCATTTGAATAAAGCCGGCTATGAGAAAACTGTTGCAAATTTTTCTTCAGATGTGAAGGTATTTGAATATGTTAATTTACATCGAATCACAAGGGTAGGATAAGTGTGTTGAGGTGGATGATTATGCTCCAATAAGATGCATTGTTCTATTTTTTTTTCTTGCATTGGTAATTTGACATATTTTACTCATTTTCTCATACATGCAGGATGCAAAAGCTTACACTTACCTGCTTAATGTTCTGGCACCAGAGTACTGCAATCCGTTGACCCTAGATACAAAGGATCCTGTCGAAAGGGCTAAACTTGTTCTTGACCACGCAGAGAGAATGGGCTGCAAACGGTATCTGAGCCCAAAAGACATTGTTGAGGGCTCAACAAACTTGAATCTCGCATTTGTGGCCCAAATCTTCCATGAAAGGTTAGAAATCACAAACTTTGTAGTTGTAACAGAACATTTTGATATTTTTAAAATCCTTTTCAGTTTAACAGCATTCTCATAGAAAGCTGTTTTCTGATCAAATTTGGAGCTATCCCCACTATAAGAGGTTTTAGGAGTAGGTTATTGTCGTCATGCATTATAAAACTGTTAATACAAAATTAGGAGTCAAGGTGCATGGAATTTTTCATGTACTTCAGGTCATGAATGGCTTAGTTCTGATTGCACAGTATTGCCATCATTATCTCTTGTTAAAAGGGTAGGGAGAAAGTGCTATGATTTGATGTTTAAACAGTTAGACTTTGGTGTTATATAATTGTTTGCAATGCCTACAATCCATTATCATGTCAGTAGTTTAGATTGTTTAGTTAGTAACACTAAAGTCTGCTCTTTTTGATCTTTATGTAATCGAGTAAGAAAAACATGTGTGATTTTGCAGGAATGGCCTGAGCACAGATAGCAAAAAGATCTCTTTTGCAGAAAGGATGACTGATGATGTTCAAATTTCCAGAGAAGAGAGGTGTTTTCGACTATGGATCAATAGTCTTGGAATTGAAAGTTATGTTAATAATGTCTTCGAGGATGTTAGAACTGGGTAAGTTTTCCTCTTTGCTGATGTAGTTAAATTGCTCGACTTGCATGAATTATCCCCACTGTAGATATCAAGCTAACATTACAAAAGGTTGGTTTAATGTCCTGTTTTTTTTAATCCTTCTGAGAATAATGAAACAATGAAAGCATCAGTTTGCCTGCTTGTCCTTTCTGTTATGGTGAAAATGCATGCATTTTTTTTGTCCAAGCAGGCACTTCTTGCATATGTTCAACAATTTCACATTCAGCTTGTTTATGTCATATAGATTTACTATGATCTTTGAGGATGCATCGAAGGTTTGTAATTCAATATTTCGACTATCAACATAAAAAGCTTGATTTTTGATGCAGCTGGATACTTTTAGAAGTGCTTGATAAAGTTGCTCCTGGATCAGTGAACTGGAAGCATGCATCGAAACCTCCAATTAAGTTTCCATTTAGAAAAGTGGAAAATTGCAATCAAGTAGTGAAGATCGGGAAACAGTTGAAATTTTCGGTGGTGAATCTTGGTGGACATGATATAGTGCAAGGAAATAAAAAGCTCATAGTTGGTAATCTCGATGTTTTTTCCCTTGATTTAGTATGATTCCTTCACAGCTTGACATGTTTTGCCCGGTGCATCTTTGTTTATTTTTTCTTTCTGGCATTGGGTTTTCATATAAAGTTTTCGGTTCGTTGCTTCATGCTGTGGGGAATTATTTGCACCTTTCTTTATTTATTCTTTAAAAATATGCTTGGTTGCTCAACATTTGATGCTTGTCCAAATGCTCATGGATTACAGCTTTCCTGTGGCAATTAATGAGGTTTAACATGCTTCAACTTCTAAAGAGTTTGAGATCTCGCTCCCGAGGGAAGGAGATAACTGATGCAGATATCTTGAATTGGGCAAATCGGAAAGTCAAAATTTCAGGAAGAACTACTCAAATAGAAAGCTTCAAGGTTTTACAATTATCAGCATTATTATTATATGATAACCTTCATAGTATAATGGGTTCAAAAAACCATCATAGTTCAAGAGTAAGGGCTGATGTTTATACTAAATTTGCAGGACAGAAGCCTTTCCACTGGATTGTTCTTCCTCGAACTTTTAAGTGCGGTGGAGCCAAGAGTGGTCAACTGGAACCTTGTAACCAAGGGTGAAAGTGGTACGGTTATTTTTTCTAACTGAAACTTTGATGACATTTTTTTTATATTTGGAACAAAGCAAATAAGTTCTCATACCTTTGTCTGAGAAAAAGTGTCGATATTGAGCTGAACTTAGCTGTTTTTATCCTTGTTGGATTATAGATGAGGAGAAGAGGTTGAACGCCACATATATCATAAGCGTGGCACGAAAGCTCGGGTGCTCAATTTTCTTGTTGCCTGAGGACATCATGGAGGTAAGGGTGCAACTCTACTAGGTCACTTGCTACTGCATTTGTATCGATGCATCACTCTTGCAATATTTTCAGTTTATTTAAATATTGAAAAATTCCAACTGAGTTGCATGAATTATATTGTCAGCACATTAACATAGGCAGACAGGCTGCATTTTGAATCTCGAATTTACATCTCTACACCAAATAGGAATTAGGAAACCGAATATGTCATCAGTTTTAGTTATTGCAAATGGATGAATATATCTTGTCACAACTCGATGCTGTTTCAGTATTGACAGGTAAACCAGAAGATGATCCTCACATTAACAGCCAGCATAATGTACTGGTGCCTTCAACACGCAGCAGACGAGGGTGAGGCAGCTCTATCCCCTTCAAATGGCAACGGTAGTACAACTTACACATCGGATGCATCTCCTGCACCATCCATTAGCGGTGAAGATGAAAGGTCGTCGCTGTGTGGTGAGATCTCAGCTTGACCATGGATGATGCTGCCTCGGACATTACGGTCTCTTCATCTCAATGTGAGAATGAAGATACTGAAATTGCAACTGTGTAAACCCATTAGTGAATATGGTTGCAGTGCAGTTAGGTAGAAGAGGCCACAAATCAAAACTCAATATAATTAGACCATTAAAGAGGAAAGTTCCTCCTTTATTTGTTTTTGTTTGTTATTAGTCAATTGTATTTTAGATAATATTCTTTAACAATAATAATAGGGTAAATCTCATAAATGGTACACAATCACTATTGGAAACTGTTACTCTAAATTTGCAAATAATGAGGCAATTTTATTTTTTTTTTTTTGGTTTTTATCTATAATGTCCCATAACAATGTTAGTTTTTTATTATTAAATCTTTTAAAATTTCATTCTATATGATTAAAAATAATATTATTTATATTATTATATTAATAATTTATTAACTACTTTGTTAAACTAGAATCAAATATTAAATTTTTATTTTTTTTAAAAATTATAAAATTTTTTTTTTGTCATTACAATTATTCAAATTTGTTTAATTTATTTTAAAAATTTTAAATTTAAAAATTATTTTTTTATTTTAAAAAATTTTATTTAAATTAATAAAATTGTTATTTAATTTTTTTTCATCACATTTGCATATTTTTTAAAAAAATTTATAAAAATTAAGAACCGATAATTAATTAATTTTGAAATATTGTTTAAATAAAAAAACCTTCCTATTTTTAAATAAAAAAAAAAATAACGAAACCAAAATTAATTTTTTATAGTTTAAAATTTTAAATTTATCAAAATGAAAAAAAAATTATTTTGATTTAAAATTTAATTTTTTTTTTTTAGTTTTTCAATTTTTAATTTTTAATGTTTAAAGTTAAGACGTGTTTATGATTTAAAAAATTTTAAATTTTTGATTTAGTAAAATTTGATTAAATTAAGAAACATTTGTACTAATTTTAATAAAAAATTTGATAAATAATTTTAAATTTTTGATTTTCAATTTTAATTTTTTAATAATTTAGTTTTAATCGAAGTTTGACCAATTTAAAAAATAATTATAAAAAATCAGCAAAGAAAAAAATTATACACCCCTTTGTTAATTTTATGGTTTAGAGTTTAGTTTTTTAAGGTTTATTGTAGGGTTTAGAATTTATGATTTGAGTTTTTTATGGCTTATGAAGGGTTTCAAGTTTAGAATTTAGTTTTTAAATTTAATAAAATAAAAATTTAATATTTTAAACTTTTTAGTTAAAAAACTTTACTATCGAAAATTAAATAACATCAAATATTAACTAAATCAAATCGCCTTAAATTTTTTTAATTAAAATTTTTTTAAATTTATTTAAATATCCTAATTATAACAAAATAAAAGATGATTGTCAAAATAGAACTTCCCATCCCCAAATATCGAACTTTTTTTTTTAAAAAATTAAATTCCAATAAAAAAATATCGACCCTTCTCGCTCCTCTCCCGCCCATTTTATCCCTCTCCTCTGAATCGAAGCCCTCTCTTGCCTTCCAAGATTCCGAGGAAATTAAACAAGGTAATTCTTGAAAACTTCAAGATTTATACTTTGAAGATTTCTGCTTGTCGCTCTCCGTCTCATTGAGCTTTTTAAATGTAACGGTTTTGCGGGAATAGCAGGCGGCCGTTAACGCCTTCATTTTTCCCATTACGCTGCTTTTTGCGGCCTCGGTCCGCTGCTATTGAGGGGAAATTTTGTTCACACCCACTACCGCGAAATAACGGCGGCGACACCGCTGCTTTTTACTGTTAATAGCGTTATTTCTAATAAAACCTAGTTACTTATTTCCTTCATTGCTTTTAATGCCATCAGAGTGGTAATGGCATTTTCTGGTGATGACGAAGACGAGACTTTACTCCATTCCGTCTCGAACTACTATTTTCATGATGAAGAAGATGAGCCTGTTTGCTTTTCTCAGTTGCCACTACAATTTGGGGGAAAAGAATGTTTAAGTGGTGGATATAAAACGAAGATATTTTTGAGAGGAACAGCTGATGACGGACTCTTAAGAATTTGCAAGCATGTCACTGCCTGGAAATTTGATCTGTCAAATATGCGGATGCCGGAGATTTCTGTTTTAAGTAAAGAAAATGGGTGGCTTAAGCTACAGAAGCCAAGGAAGAGCTTTGAGCCTGAGATTAGGAGTGTTTTAATAACGGTTCATTGCTTGCATCTTCTTCGTAGGAATCCTGATTTGTCCCTGGAATCGTTGTGGGGACAGTTAGCTAAATCTTTTAGGTAGTTTATCTCTCTTATGGGAGCATGTTTCCTATTTCCAAGAATGAACTTGTTGCATTTTCTTTTTTTTAAAAAAATTTCTTCTATTGTTTGCAGCTTGTATGAGGTAAAACCTTCACTGAATGATTTGGTGGATCACATGGATTTGATTACTGAGGCTGTTAAAAGTGATGATTCATTAGCAAAATCCAAGGTTTGTATATAATTTGGTAAAACATTTTGGTGCATTTAATTGTTATTTTTCATTGGATAATGTGGGAGTCGGATTTAGCATGTCTTAGTCTGTGATGATATTTATATAATGATTTTTGGTTTATAAAACATGAGAGACTCATCTTAAGGATTGTAGCTATTTATAATGACGCTGCTATCTTTCTGGTTCTTTCTGCCATTGAAGTCAATGGAATGTTTATGTTTTGAACAGTTTTTGCACTCATTTTTGGAGAAGAAGCCCAAAAAGAGGAAACTTGTTAATGAGGTTAGATAGTGTTTCTTGGTTTATTTCTTTTTCAAATCCAATTATTCACTTTTTTTTATTTTTTCTCAATATTTTAAGTTTTTTGATAACTCTACTTATTGATTTATCAGAATGCTCGAGCCACATCAATTTCTGGATTTATAGATGATGCAGTTGATGACCCTGAGCTAGATGATTCCAATCATGATGATGACCCTGAGCTGGATGATTCCAATCTTGATGATGACGAAGATGACTTGTATGATTCAGTTTGTTCTATTTGTGACAATGGGGGTGCTATTATATGTTGTGATGGAAGGTGCATGAGATCATTTCATCCTACTGCTGATGAAGAGTCTGCGTGTGAATCTGCATGTGAATCTCTTGGCCTTACTCCAAAGGAAGCTAAGCAAGCTAAAGTAAGCTAGTGACCCATTTTTACTTTATTGGCTTTTAGTTTGTTGCTGTCTTGTTTCTAATTACTAATCCCTACTAAATGGCAGGCATTGGGAACTTTCTTATGCAAGAATTGTGAATATAATCAACATCAGTGCTTTGCTTGTGGGAAGTTAGGCTCTTCTGATAAGTCCTCTGGTGCTGAGGTATAATACCTACCAATGTCATTGATCATTCTTGCAACAAAATATTTAGATAATCAATTCATAGTGAAATCAATTCCAAACAATAAACATCGATAGGAGTTTTATTTTGTTGTGGCATTGGTTTTGTTTTTTTTTTTAATGGCATTTTATCTATCAGACTGTTTAGGTAAAATTGATTTCTTTTTTATTTTTCTGGATAAATCTTCTTTTATGACTTATGTTGGTCTTTTAGTTATCCTCAATAGATTTTTATTTCTTCTAGTTTTATTGTAACTTCCTGCTGAATGGCTCCAAAATTTCAATTCTTTTTGCCAGGTCTTTCGCTGCAGTAATGCAACCTGTGGTCGCTTTTATCATCCACATTGTGTGGTAAAACTGCTCCATAAGGGGGATAAAGTTGCTGCTGAAGAGCATGGGGAAAAAATTTCAGCAGGGGAACTTTTTACATGCCCTGCTCATAAATGCTGTGTTTGTCAACAAGCAGAAAACAAGAAAGTCAAGGAGCTGCAGTTTGCTTTGTGTAGACGTTGTCCCACATCATACCACAGGAAATGCTTACCAAGGTACAACGAGATTTCTCATTTATATATTAAGCATATTTTATCAGAATATGTCCTATGCTTAACATTCTAGTTGGTTTCTTTTTTGATCCTATCAGAGAGATTGCATTTGATGATATAGAAGAGGAAGGTATTATAACAAGGGCTTGGGATGGTCTACTTGACAATCGTGTACTGATATATTGCTTGTAAGTGTTTTAAATGTGTTGCTTTCATACTTTTATTTGTTTTAATTGTTTTTTAAATTGTTTATCCTTTTGGTTTGGGTAGAAAACATGAGATTGACGATGAACTTGGAACTCCAAAAAGGGACCATATAAAATTCCCTTTTGATGAAAGGAAGAAAAGAAAGGCATCAGATGTGCTCATAAAGTCATGAAAAGGTTGGCTTGAAGAAGAAAAGTCCTGCATTGGAAGACACTTCACAAGAAAGAACTGCCATGAAGGCAGCAAAGCAGTCGTCTACTGTTGTTAAAGCTGGTCAAGCTAGAAAAAAGAGTGAAGAAGTTACTCCTGGGAAAAAACCCCTAAAGAAAGTCAAAGCCACTGGTCCATCCAAAAAGCCTTTGAGGCAGATCTCAAAGCCTGTGCCAATGGATGTGGGCAAATCCTCTGCAGCTGGTGGAAACAAGACCTCGTTGGGGGACAGATTATTCGCCTTTATGACTCAGGAGAGTGAGCAGGTTAAGCCTGGGAGACAAGATACACTTAAAGGTGGTCTTAATAAGGCTGCAGTGGACAATTCTACTGCAAAAAGTAAAAGCCTGGAATGCCTTCATTAGATGCTGATTCTGAGAGAAGGTGGACTTTTTTTAATAAAATTTATGCATTAGTTGTATTTTTCTTGTTTCCTGACACTTAATCACATATGGGCAAACTGATCTGAGTTGATATTTTAGATTATGCATCAAATGTGATTTGTTCTTGGGCTTCTTCTTTGCAATGTAGATTACTCGAGTTAATGAAGGAGGCTGAATCATCAGTAACTTTAGAAGATATAATAGCAAAGCAAAACCTCCCATCTACACATAAATTCTTCAAAAAGTGTCATGGAAAAAATTACACTTGGAAAGATAGAGGGTTCAGTTGAGGTATTTCATCATTCCAGATAAATTTTCTTTATAGCTTTTAGCAAAAGTATGATTTTGCTGTGTGTTTGTTTTCTTCTTTTTCTTTGAGTCTTTATTCAAATGTTTGCAGGCTGTTCGGATGGCTTTAGCAAAACTAGAGGATGGCTGTAGTATTGAAGATGCTCAAGCTGTTTGTGAGCCAGAGGTTTTAAACCAGATATCTAATTGGCAGGTTATTACCCCTAATTATTTGTAATTATCCCCTCTTAGTTACTTTAATAAAGAGATTTAGTCAGTATCTATGATTTCATTTTCAAAGGAATACAGAATTTATTTTTGTTTCATTGCAAAACTAAGGGTTTGTTAGGGATACACATAAAATCTTATTTATCCTGTTTCTTAAAATAAGTTGATATGAAATTTTTTTATAAGTGGCCTATTTCCTTCTTCAAAGTTCCCCTGGACATAATTATATGTTCTGCAAGTTTGTTGCACGTACATGTTTTTTTTTACATGTTGCTGTTTAGTGCTTTATCTCATCTCTCTTTTTCTTGCTCTTGCATTTATTAAAATTATTATTTGCAGAATAAACTCAAAGTATATCTTGCTCCTTTCTATATGGCATGCGCTACACATCTTTTGGTCGCCATTTTACCAAAGTGGATAGACTTAAAGAGGTAAATTCTGTTGTTTTCATATCCTATAGTTCTGTATCTGCTAATTCAATTGTTAATATATGTTCTCTTATTATTATAAGTTCCTTGATGCTTTAAAACACTAATGCCTGGTTTTAAATGCAGATTGTTGATAGACTTCATTGGTATGTGCAAGATGGTGATACAGTAAGGGTTTCTGTGCTTTGCCAATCTCCCCCTCCCCCTCTTTCTTACCTCTCTTCCCTCCCACTGTTTATTCATTTGCTTTTATGTTTTGCAATTCAAGTCTATGTGATTATACTTTGATATTTGCTTCATAATGAAATGTTTCCTGCACATATTTTACTGAAAAAGATGATGGAATAAAAGGGAAAAAATATTTTGGTTATTAAGTTCTTTCTATGCTTGATATACAGAATAAAATAACACCTAGAAACTATGTACAGTAATTTCCTAATACTGATAAACCCTACATGGCTGGCCATGTTTATATTCTTGTTATGTATGGAAAAACAACAAAGCTGTTATTTGTTGACAGTTCTTTCCTTCATCTTATAAGTACATCTCTATAACAAAAGATGAGATGGAAGTATGGTATTTGAGCGAGTTGTCTGATTGTTAATTATTTCCATGTACAGATTGTCGACTTTTGTTGCGGTGCTAATGATTTTAGTTTAATAATGAAAAGAAAGCTTGAAGAGACAGGGAAGAAGTGCTCATTCAAAAACTATGATATTTTCCAAGCAAAGGTATGCTTTAGTTTCCTGGATTACAAGGGGACCCTGGCTGTTTGCATACATATGTAGATGATTCATAATTCTTTTTTTTACTTTTTGTTTGTTAGAATGATTTTAATTTTGAGAGGAAGGATTGGATGAGCGTGAAACCAAAGGAGTTGCCAAAAGGGTCACAATTGGTAAGGAATTTTTTTCTCATGTATGAATTAAACACATGCAGGTATTCCTGTTGTCATGTTTCACTTAATTTTTTTGTTCAATATTGTGTAGATAATGGGTCTAAATCCTCCTTTTGGAGTTAAAGCTGCTTTGGCAAACAAGTTTATTGATAAGGCCCTTGAATTTAAACCTAAACTTTTGATCCTTATTGTTCCACCAGAAACAGAAAGGTAGTGTTTTCCTCTCTTTCTTTCTCTCTCTCTCTCTCTCTCAAACACTCCCATTTCTTGGCTTTCACCAGGTTGGATGAAAAGAAATCTTTGGAATCTCCTTATGAACTAGTTTGGGAGGATAATAACTTTTTATCTGGAAAGGTAACTGATAAACCTTGTGCATTTTCCTTGTAGATAAATTTTTGTGATGTTCTTGTTACGATCTTATGGTATTTTGAGTAACTTTGGCATCTCGTGTTCCAGTCATTTTACCTGCCTGGTTCTGTTGATGCAAATGACAAACAAATGGATCAGTGGAATGTGACGGCTCCACCTCTCTATCTTTGGAGTCGTTCTGATTTTTCAGCTAAGCACAAGAGCATAGCTGAAAAACACGGTCATCTACCCAAGGAACCAGAGAGTTTAAATCATGAAATGGATATTGATGAAACACCCATGTCTGAACTGCCATTGGAGGATGCTGCTCTTCATAATGATGCTTCTGAGTTGAAAGATCATTTGCAAAATCATGAAGTTGAGGAATGTAAACAAGAGAAATCTGGGTCCATGACTCCGAAAGTGTGCTCCCCTCATCAGCAAAGTGATGAGAAGAACCAATCCAGGGAAACCTCGAGTCATCAGCAAAGTGATGAGAAGAGCCAATCCAGGGAAACCTCGAGTAAGACTCATCAGCAAAATGATGAGAAGAACCAATCCAGGGAAACCTCGAGTAAGAATAGAAGAAAGCATAGTGAAGAAAATCTTGGAAGGGGAACTGATAAAAAGAGTGGAGGAAGGACTCCTAGAAGTGAGACGCACAGTGGAATTCCCAACTCTTCTCCATCCAATGTGATGGGTAGCAGATCCTCAGTGGAAGGTGCCTCCTTCAAATCGCCTAACCAACATCAAAACCCCAACATGCATGGTTCACATATCCCGCATGGAACTTCATATGGCGACACCAGGACCGGCGTTAGTGATGATATGGGAAGAAGGTACAACCTGACTAACGACCCCTATTCAGTTGGTGCCCGCAGTCATGGTTATGGACATTACACCAATGAAATGGATAGAGAATTTGCCATGCGCTCACAAGCTCATTTCTATGGTCATACTCCTGATCTATCTACTCAGAGAAACAATCTGGCTGGGTTGAACTCTGGTTATGGTCCAACACCACCCTCCTATGGACAACACCTCGGTGCTACAACGAATCCGTCCTACAGGATGCATACGTCTGCAACGCAGCGATATGCTCCTCGTCTAGATGAATTGAACTGATAGGATGGGTCCAGCAGGGCCTGAGCTACCGTCTACCGATGGGGAATAGAAATGCTTTTTATGATCCTAGACCACCTTTCATGACTGATCCTCGTGCACCCCGACCTCCATATCCTATGGGTTTTGGTCCTGGTCCATATCACGGCCACCCGTACTCGCATTAGAATTCAGCTGGTTGGCTCAATGAATAGATAGTTGTTCCTCATCCATCGACTCTAGGGGATGATTTTCGAATTTTTGGTGGTTCGAACCCTTTTAACTGATCCTTTAATATATATTGTTGTTGTTGTTTCTGTCAAAAGATTATCATTCTTACTTAAAATTCAATCAATCGTAAAGGGGCATGTTACTTTTGTTTTTGGTTAAATCCCAATTTGGTACATGGATTATACTTAATTCCTCAGTATTATACGTTTAGTTTGATCCTTTGGACAAGTATAAAATGTCACGTGGTATTTTTTTACGAAAGTAAAAATTCTTAATTTACGTAAGGTATAATAATAAGATTAGTCCTTAATATTTTTATTGTTTTTCAATTTTAACCTTACAATTTATTTTTTAAAAATATTCGAACAAATCAATGATTGACACGAAACATAATATTAATAAAAATAAAATTAAAGAATTAATTTTTAAAAAAAAATATTTGAACCAACCAATAAATGACATATGATAATAAATCTAAAAGAAAAATTGTTAAAGTTTAATGACCAAAATTGAATAAATAATTTAATTTCTTTAATACAAAAAAGACTCGATTATTATTTTTTTTAAATTCAGATTAAGCCAAAAACTAATAACCTTGAAAACCAGAGAATTTGGTCTTATTAAATGAAACCAAAACCGGTAAATTAGAAAGTGAGAAGGGTACAGGGTCTCAAATTGGAGCGCCTATAGAAATTGTGGCAAATTTCAAAATTTGCATCAATGGATGGGTAGCTCATAATTTTGGAGTTGAAAATTCCAATTTTAATAATTGAAAAAAAAAATGTCAAACGTGAATTATGGAGAAACCCATCCTCTCTGTTCCTTTCCTTTATTTTATTGAGTGGAAAGGTAGGTGTTCATTCACCCACGAATCAACAACAAAATAGTCTAGTCAAATAGAATGTTACACTAGATATTTTAATTAAGATTAAATGTTTAAAATTTAATATTATGAATAAAATAATAAAATTAAAAGAATTATTTTATAATTAATTTTTATCGTACTTAATTCGAATTAGTTAATTAAATATGATAGTTAAACCAACAAAAAAAAATTAAAGGATAAATTCAACAAATTTTTTTGGCCAAACTTTTTGTACAACATAATAAAATCAAACACTTTTGTTGATGTCTAGTATCAATACAGCCATTGTATTTTAATCAAAACCCTTTGTGGACTAAAATTCTTCCCAACTCCACAAAGAACAAGTTCCATTACCACACATGTATGAACAAAGAAATCACAAAAAGCAAACCCTAAATGGAAGGGGAAATCAAGAACTTATTCAAGGTATGGCTCTCAGTTCTAGCCTCTCTTTCTTATTCCCATTTTTTGGCCTCAAAAATCTCCTCCGGCAAGCTCCGGCTCATCTCTCTTCTCCCAATCTTCTTCCTCTTCACAATCCTTCCTCTCCACCTCTCCTATGCCTTCCCCATAGGCCTAATAACTCTGTCATTCTCATGGTTAGGCAACTTCAAGCTCCTCCTTTTTGCCTTTGATAAAGGACCACTTCCAAACCACAAATTCCTCCATTTTCTCATTATAGCTTGTTTTCCTATCAACATCAAGGGAAATCGGAAAACCCCAGAATTTCATCGGAGTTCATCTCCGAAACTGCCTCTTAATTGGCCGGGGAAAGTTTTGATTTTTGCCGTATTGGTGAGTGCTCATGATTATGAGCAATTTGTGCACCCCAAGATTGTGTTGCTTGTGTATTGTTGTATGGTGTATTTGTTGATAGATGTAATATTGGGTTTGGCCATCGGTGTTGTACGTGCCGCGTCGGGGTTGGAGCTCGAACCGCCGTCCGACGAGCCTTATCTTTCGACATCGTTGCAAGACTTTTGGGGTAGGAGATAGAACCTTGCGGTGACGTATCTTCTGCGCCACACCGTGTACAAACCCGTCCGGGATTTTTTTGACGTGTTGGGGTCCGATTGGGCTCAGCTTCTGGCCGTGGTGGCGGCTTTCGTTGTCTCCGGTCTGATGCACGAGCTCTTGTTCTACTATGTCATACGCGCGAGTCCCTCCTGGGAGGTGACGTGCTTCTTCGTTCTGCATGGGGTATGTGTGGCCGTGGAGATTGGTGTCAAAAGGGTGGTTTCCGGCAGGGTTCAGCTGCATCCAGCGGTTTTGACTCCTTTGACGGTGGGGTTCGTGGTGGCTACCGCCATGTGGTTGTTCTTTCCGCCGCTGTTGAGGACTGGTGCGGTGGAGAAAGCCTTGGAAGAGTGCAAGGTGGTGCTGGATTTTTCCAAAAGCTTATCGGAAGTGATAAAGAGATGCATTTTGAGAAGCAATTGGACGGGAGGATAAAGGTATTTTTATGGCGTGTAAAACTAAAAGTCTTAACGAAGAAGATGATGTGAAAGATTACAGTGAAATACATAACATTCAATGCAAATCTGTTCATACAGGTATCATCTTTTTATCACCTGTTTATAATAAATGTATCAAATTCAATAATTAGCAGGGAAAAATTACATATTTAGTATCTAATTATGCATGTGTTACTGTTTTGGTACCTTAATTATTATTTTTAGCAAAATAATACCTTATGTTACGTCTTTGTTTTATTTTAATATTTTTAGCAAAATATATTATCAGTTTAGTCAAAATTCATAAATTTAAAACATCATCTTAATTTTGATAGAATTTTGTCTCATCCATTTTTCACCCCTCGTATTCTCGTTGGTATTCTGATCGTGGAGTTTGGGTCTTTTAATGGACCCTACATTAGCCCCCATTGATCCCTACATCCTAAAGTTTTGATTGTCTTTAGCGTGTTTTATAAACTCTAAAAAAAAAAAAAAAATTCAACCGAAAGAAGAAGACAAATGAGGAATTTACAATTTTAATCTAAAAATTAAAATAATATTTAAATTGATAGAATTCTAGACTAAATTGATAGATTGTATAAGTTTTGGATTAAAACTGCTATTAATCCAAGCCACGTCAATTTTAATCCATCTCCGTTAATTTTAAAAGGCGGAGGTACCAAAACAGAACAAAAACGTAACATTAGGTATCATTTTATCAAAAATAATAGTTAGAGCACAAAAAAATAATACCGACATAATTAAGGTACTACACATGTAATTTCCTAAATTAATATAATAGGTTAAATTACAAATTGTATCATTGAACTTTATTCTCATTCTTATTTTAGTTATTAAACTTCAAAAAGTTTTAATTTAATTATTGAACTTTCAAAATAATCATATCTTAATCATTCCATGATTTGAGTTCTTCTTCTTCTTCTTCTTCTTCTTCTTCTTCTTCTTCTTCTTCTTCTTCTTCTTCTTCTTCTTCTTTATATAAGACAAGAAATCAAAACGTGAACTTAATAAAGATGTGGTGATGGTCAAAGAAACAAGCATAGCTACAATTGATACTTAACATTATCTGTTAAAAAGAAACTACTAGATTGAACCAGGCCTAAAATAGCATCACTTGAATCTATTCTGATTCTTTTGAAACAACCAGATCAAGAAGGAGGAGGTTTATCGGAGAAGAAATTCGCCGAAATCAGAGTTTCTATTTAAAGATTTCAACGGTAAAGGGGTTCATCCCAGGACGAGAGTAACATATTCACAGAAAATTATAAAATTAATTGAATATTACATGCGATCCTTTACTCTAATTTACTTCATTTACAAAAAAATTTATAAAATTATCAATATATTCAGAGAGTGACAGAACTTGGTGAAAGAGTTTGATGGGGTCGATTTAAATTTTTTAAAAATAAAGGTTCAAATTAAAATTTCCAAAAATTTTGAATGGTTTAATTTCATTTTTTTTAAAATTTGGGGTCCAACTAAAAATTTTGAAAATTTAAAAGACTTAATAAGAACTTTTAAAAATTGTGGAAGGTATTTAATTAAAAATATTCAAAAGTTTGAAGCTTAATATGAATTTATAAAAATTGTAGAGATCAAATTATATATTCTAAAAATTTGAAGGATTAAATTATAGATTTCCCAAATTTAAGGAAGCCATGGCTCCACAAGTAACTCTCACGTTCCGCCTTTGGATTCAGATCTAGTGCCTCATTTTATATTTGTTTATTTACTAAAAATGAGTATTTAATTTGTGGACACCCTTAGACAACTTTTTGTTCACAAAAGGGACAAAATTATAAAATTACCAATGTATCCTTATGATGATTTCGGTGTTTTTAGTTTATGTATTTACCAATGTATCCTTCTATAGTATAATTAAGGTAAATCACATGGGTTGTCAGTCGATTTTATTTTGGTTTCTAATTTTTAATTTTTGATCACTTGCTACTTGGCTGGCTGTTAAATAATTAGTAAAATAGTGATTTAGTTTATGTTTTAATTAGTATAAGTAATATTTTTTAACAGTCTTAAATTATTATAAAATAATATATGTTCATATTTTTTTAATTATTTTATAATATATATTTTATAGATAAATTTGTTCGAACTTAAATCTTTTAAGATAAATATCATTATTTTTTTACTAAACTTGCTTGTTGAGTTTAATATAATAATATAGTTAACTTTCAACATTAATTTACACATTCTATTAAAATGGATTATAATACTGAATAGATTAATAAATTTAACTTTATATATTTACAAAGTCATAATCTTAAAAATAATTATAAAATATAAACAAATTCAAAATAAATATATAAAAATCATAGAAGTTATTCGATTCCCTTCAGCACAATTGTTCTCCAGTTTCGGCACCATCTTCATTGGGGTGTATGAAATTGGGTTTGGTTTCTCGGTTCAGATAGTAATTATTTGTTCAATTCGTTTATTAAATTATCAAGTTTAATAATTGTTCAATTCACGGTAAAAATAATTAAAAGTAAAAAATGAGAGTTTACACTTTATATTAGTTTAACTACCAAAAAAGTCTTTAATAAATAAGAGGACATCAAAATCACTTAATTATAGGACATTTTAATACATAAAGTTTATAAATATTATAGATAATCAAGCTGATCGATTAACCGTTTTGCCCGAAACTGTGAATTATAACTGAACCGAAATAATTTTTAAAAAAATTTGTACCAAAATTGAACTATTCGGTACAAAATACCGTAGTAAAGAATCCTCTAAGTGGTTTTATTGGAAAATTAGATTGAAAACGTCATTCTAACAATAAATCTTTATTAAGAATGGAGTCAAAATTAAAAGTTAGGGACAAAACATAAATTTTAAGAAGTGTGGGCTAATTCATAAATAATTTATTTTTTAAATGTATAAACTAAAGATTTTTTTTTGATTCGTGGAACCCCTTCCAATGCTGGAGTAAATCTGTTCCGGGTGTTTATATACCATTGACTAATAAATCAAAGATAACGATGGTTATACTAAAAAGAAAGAAGACAGTTAAAGAACTTTTCAAGTAGTTTCGTTGGAATATTTGATTGAAAGAGTCATCTCAATAATAAGCTTTTATATCAAGGATGAAAATAAGATTGAGGGTTGGAGGCAAAACATAAATTTTAAGAAGTGAAGGGCTAATTCATAAATAATCCAATTATATATATAATTAATTAAAGGTAAATTTTTTTAATTGGCGGAGGCAACAGCCCCTTCTAATGTTACCTGATCAAATTCAGTCGACTAATAAATCGAAGATAACAATGGTTATACAAAAAAAAAGGAGAGAGTTAAAACAACTTAGTGTTAAGTATCAAAAGAATAGAAAACAAAGAATTAAACTAACACGATTGTTCTAATCTAATCAAAACAGTGTATAATTTACATCTACTGGCTACCACCTCGGTTCAATCCAACCACTATGTAATTGTTCTTTTGTGTTGTAAAAATCTTCTATAACAACACCTGAACCATAACAATGGTACTTCCTGGATCTAAGAGAATAATATACCAACTCATTCCCACAGAACCTAGGAAAACATACAGTATTCTTCATTTTTTCTTCCGTTGCTGTAATGGCGAAAGATGATACATGACTAACATAGATCGTCTTGTCACCTACATCATAAACCTCAACCCAAATTGCTGCAAAAAGATCGAGCTCGAAAACCCTAAGCCACTTCCCCATGAAACCAAGAAACACAGCCATGAGCTTCCCTTTTGCTTCTAAAAGAAAGCTTTGGTAGAATGACTCGCAGTCCCGAGGTCTTTCGACTCCGTACATGAATAGATCCGGCTTGAACAGGTTTAGGATTCCTTTTGAATCAAGAAAGCACAGATCCCCATTGTAAAAAACCAGATTGTTGTTGTTGCTTAATTTCAATGCGTTCCACTCCATGTAGCATTCGTTTTGCCATGTTCCCTGGTTTACATCGATGTGATGGAAGAATATGTATTTCGCTGAATAACATATCAAACGTATGATGCAATTCAAAGAATCCGGTGAACATGAGAGCTCGCAGCCTATTATGGTGTCATTAGGATAAGGGGAACTCGGGAGTGGGATGATTTTCTTTGTGAAAGGATTCCATAGGAACATGCTGGGATTGTCGTTGTTCTGTACCATCAAACACCAGCCTTGTTTGGAGTAGCACATTCGGACATCGTTGAGTTTGTTCGGATTGTTCATTAGATAAGTCACTTGTTGCAGCGGATCGGTGAACTTGCACTTGTCCTCGCCCCTCTTACAAAACATGAGCAGGGGAGGTAATGAGTTTCTCACCAACTCTCGTATCCGAATCGGAGGGGCTACTATCCGGCACGTTCGATTGATACATCGAAAGTTGATGTAATCATGTAACATAAGGCAGCTAGCTATGGAAGATAGTGTGTCTAGAGGAAGACGGCATAAATTGCCGGCTTCGTTTGCATCTGCATCATCATCACCTTGGGGGCATGGCACAATGTCCATATTCACATCATCTAACTTATCTTCGATTAGCCTATGCATATTCAGAAAATTTAATGTTACATTGCTGTATGTGTAAAAGTAAAGAAAAACAAAAGAAAGGTTAACACCATGATTGTAACACCCTAGATACTAACCTGAAATCCATGCCGTTACAATGATCGTACCTGGTACTGGTACAGGTAGGAGCCATTGCCCAAATGGGAAAGCGCCATGGCGATTTCAAATCCGGATTAGGCAAAGACACCAAGATGTTGTTTTCTTCCATATGGAACTCGTTGATGCTTCGATCGGACCAAGTGATATATATCCGATTGCCTTCCGTATCTGGATTCACAACCCTGTAAGAGTAACCAGACGTTACATCCAAAACAACCGCTCTATCCTTGAAGCTTTCCACTCCGGTCCATCCCATGGTCGAGAAATTCAACTTAAAAACCTCAACTCCGATTACCTCCAGAAACAATTTTCCTCCGAACAGTAAATATATTATAAAAACGTCACCACAAGATTCCACCATATAGCTGCCGTAGAATTCCGAGTGATTCTTGTAACGCGGGATGTTTTCGTATAAACAAACGACAAGACGGCCGCCTAGCGGATTCAGGTCCATTACCAGCAGTTGCTCTTCCCCACCATTGATGTCAGCTATGGCGAATAACTTCCCATTGCAGAAAACTGGATTCGAATGAAAGCTCATGGAATCATGACAAGAATCCGTAAGTCTCTGCTCGGTCCACTTTTGATCTCCAACTCCACAAAATATGAATGAAAATCCATGACTGAAAAATATTAGGATCAAACTGCCAAGATTACCAGTAGACGGTGATGATGGTGATATGCATGAATGTATTCTTTGGTCCGAATCCAGCGAGGGCAATTGTATCGATTCAAGAGTAAAAACATTCCATAAATAACATTGGCCTGGATCTTCCAGTATCACCAGCCAACCGTGAAAACCACATCGGAGAACTTTCTTTACGTGCTCCGTCTTCCGGCGCAGAGGGACGCTGAAAAAAATTTGGTTTCTGCAACCTTGGGATTCCCTTAATAATAACCAAGGGTATGGTTCCCGCTTAGGCTTAGACGCTTTGTTTTCCATAGGACAAAGCTTTCAATAATGAGCTGTTAGGGTAGAAGGAAAAGAACTGTGTGAGATTTAAGCATAAGCCCTAAACAATAATGTTTGTGTTTCACTAGAGTTGAAATTCTTCTCTTCTAAAGCTGCCGTACCAATCAAATTTAAAGAATAAGTTTATAATTTTAGGTTTTATGGTTTATAATTTATAGGGATATTAATTGGGCGCAGAGGGTACTCTTTTCGCATTTATTTTCGTCAAGAATTTTTATTTTTATCCCGCCCCACGAACCATTGTGAATACAAAATCTAAAACTATTTCTACCCTACAACCCGCAAGACTAAAACCATCTCCACCCCACTACCCACGTGGGTCCTGAGACTCACCTAATCTTCTCTTTACCCGCCCGAAATCCTTTCATATAATATTTTTATAACTATTAGTTAGAAATATAAATTAAATTTATTATGAAAAAAGTATAAAATATTCGTCATTCGGACTCCCACCACATAGTGAAATTATTCTAATTATCACAATTTTTTAAAAATAATAATATACGAAATTAAAATTGTACAACAAAAAAGTTTGGACTAAAAAGATATTAAATTCTATTGTAAAGGATCGAAAATAGCACAAATAACATGTAAAATAACATTTCAATTGCTTAACAAATAAACATTACAGAAAGAACTGAAAAAATAAGAACAAATACTGATAGAATCTAAATAACATACAATATTAGAAAATAAAATTAAAAAAATAAAAGAATAACATATATATGGTGAGGACGGAAGAAAAGAAGAAAAAACCTTAAAAAAGGCATAACGACAGACAATAATAAAGAATAAACTAATAAACATAATAAATGTTATATATATAAAAAATTTCATAAATATTTCAAGATAAGTCAATGTAAATTATTTTAAATTTGACTCTGATTCAAATTGATATATTAAAAAATATTTATAAATTTAATATGATCAATTTCAAACTCAATTATATACATATATATTGAATTTTTCATTAATATCTCAAGAAAAAGTCAATATAAATTATATTAAATTTGACTATGATCAAACCGGTATTGTATTTTTAATAACATTTATAATAACATTTTATAAGATCTGTCGGGGAGGGTGGGGACGATGCGGGGCGAGTGGGGATGATGCGTGGTTGGTGGAGATGAGGCGGGTACAAAGACATATTCACGCCAACCCCACCACCCATGACGAATCTAATTTTTATCTTCATCCCGCCCCACAACCAGTGAAATTTGTAACCCTCCCTGCCCAATTAAATGCGAAGTGAGGCGAATCCCCACAAAACCAGTCCCATTGACATCCTAATAATTTATGATTAGTTTAAAATTTAAAGTTTAGGATATTTGATTTTAGACTTAAAAATAGGCAAGTTGTATTAAATATAAACTCTAAATTCTAAATTTTAAACCCAAATCCTTATATTGTCTATATAAACCTTAAAACATAAAATCTTAAACTCAAACCATAAATTTTAAACCCTAAGTCATCAAGTCATAAATATGACATTAAACTCTACAATAAACAAAATTGTATAAACTAAAATTTACACGGTTCGAATATTAAATATTTAAATATATTTTCATTAAATATATTTTGATACATAGGTTGTGTAAATTTACACGGTTCGAATATTAAAGGGTAAAATTTTCATTAAATATTTAAAGGGTAAAATTTTAATACATAGGATGTGTAAATTTTACACAAACCTGCGTATTTATACTATAAAAAATCAAATCCTAAATTTCTAACAATAAACCCTAAAAATATAATCTCTAAATCTTATACCCTAAATTCTAAACACCAATCTTAAATTCTAAAACACAAAACCCAATGTAACACCCCAAAATCGAGCTAGTATTTATCGGTGACTGCAATAATCTAGACATATTTTTTTCTCCAAGAAAGCATTTAGAACCATTGGATTAATTTGAAAGTGAATTTTCATGAATGAATTAAGTTATTTTGTCTATGGAACTAAATTGTCAAAGAATAGAACTAAAGAAAGGACCAAATTGAATAAGAGAAAAAATTATGAGATTGCATGACCAAGTGACCAAAATGTGCTGGTGGAATCCATGTGTCTTTGTGTTAGAATTATGGTGATAAATAATGAGTGCTTTATAATTAAAAATAAATGAAAAATTTTAGCTTAATGGAGGAGGGGTTATCTCGGTTTGGAGAAAAAAACGAAAGAGAGAATTTCATGCTTTCTTTTCATCTCCCCTCCACTGAAAACTCCATTGAAGGAAAGCTTTGGGAAAGGTTGATGGGAAGCATCACTCTCTTGGTCTTCAATTTTTGGTTTTTCTTCAATAATTTGGTAAGTTTACTTGATTAGCAAAGTAAGTGTGTTAGGATTTCCATATAATTAGAAATTAGTGTTGAAAGATTTGATTTTAAAGTGAAATTTTAATTAATAAATGTATGTATGTTCAAACTAGGTTGTTGTAATTATTTATTTTTGTCCGGATTATATAATATCATAGTAGTATTCGTACTTAATATGATAATATAATATTAAATATATGTATATAAAGTAAAAGTAAAAAATATATATACATATAATTAAAAAAAGAAAAAGCAAAAAAAAATATTAAAAAAGCAAAAGAAAGATAAGGAGGAGTGGAGCATAATGCTCCACGTTATCCACCATCCCATTGCATTGCCTATAAAAGGCGGGGTGGAGGCAGACTTAAAGAGGCAAAAAAAAATAAACAGATCAAAAAGCCCCTAAAAATGTGGGGAGCAGCCACAGCACGGCTTGCCAAGGGTCGGGAGCAGTGCTCCCCGCCCTAGTTGGTTTAATCTAGTATTCGATCGAAGATTTTTTTTGTGGTTTGATTTAGTTAATTTTTGAGTTATGATAAGAGGGCATGAAGATCTTGGTAGGGGTCAATCGAAGTTCATCATTCGAGCTTTTAGTGGGGTAAAATTCGATCCTTATTTTTGTATTTTAATGTTGGTTTAGATATAGGATAATATAGAATTTCGTTGATTATATTTTGATTATTAGCATGTTTTTATAATATAGATATATTTTGTATGTCATGTTAGATTTAGTTTTTAAGGTATGGGTATTTAGTTAGGAGTGGCATCCTAGTCTTCGGATGTCAGCTCTTTTGGTACCGCAGATCGTGAGTTTTTTATGCTTTTGAATTAATGTCATATTCATGCATTTTATTCTGTTGCATATAGTATTAGGCCATCATCTCGGTATTCTAGTGGGGGTGTTATCTCGGTCTCCGAGCGTCATCTCCTTTGGTACCGTAGATATAGAGGCAAATTTAATATTGTCATGCATACATGCATTCTTAGGCATTAAAATTAAATTAAATTGAATTTTTATTTTCTTAATAATTCCGATATGAACTCTTAGGTACCAATTTTGGGCGTTGTGGGGGTGTTAATCCTTCCCTACACGTAACCGACTCCAGAACCCTTTTTAAGTCTCTGGTTTACTTTTTTTTGGTTTCTGGTCTACCTTATCTAAGTGACCGGTGGTGACTCTCGAATTTTATTTTAAATAATGAACTTTTCCAAAATCCCCTCGAAATTAAATTTTTCAACAAAAGTAGGAAACCTTCAGATTTTTTAGTCACTACAGTATGACGACTCTGCTGGGGACAAATTTTTTGTTTTTACAAAATAGAGAGTCAAGCCTTAGTCGGGTTCGTATCACAATTATTAAGAAAAATTTAAATTTAATTTAATTTAAATTTTAATCCCTAACCTTGTTTGTTTACCGCTTTTATTTGCACGGTGTTTGCTATATTTGTCATCATGCATGAGCTTTCTTCCCGAGTTCCGTCCATATTAAGTGGGAGTGATTACTTCGCCTCATGGGATATTCACCTCCGTATGGTGTTGTAATTCGCTTTTGAGATTCAGTCCTTATATTTCGTTGGGTTCACACCTCGTATGGTATATGGGTCGTTTCCCCCCGAATCGATGTCCAAGCGACAGTTTGGGTACCCTTTACTTTAGAACCTAACTCCATATAGTGAACCATAGAGCTCACCTTTTAGAGTCATACCGATACTCTGCCCGTTTAGAGGTAACTCTTTTAGGTCTTGTTTGATATTTACATGCTTTTATTTATCATGCTAGTACTGTTAATTACTTTAATTTATTTACTTTATTTTTTGACATTAAATTTATTTATTTTAATTTACTTATCTGATTATCACGGCGTACTGATTTGTTTTATATTTTTCCTTTTTTTTCCTTGTTTCTTTTTTTTCACATTTTTTTGCATTTTACATTATACCATAAATGTTGATTCGAAAAATAGTCCAATTTAGAGGACAGTCCAAATGAGAAGTCTGTGATACCAAAAGCGATAATGTTATAGCATTGGGTTGTGCCGAATAAAGACAAATGGAGAAAGAAGGCAGTTCAACAGTGAAACACGTGTCGTAGGTAGAAACGACATATCTTGGATGCATAGGCCAATCATCACTGAAGTCAATGGGGGCCACGACCCCTAAAGTTTGAAAAATTCACATTTAGCCCCTTAAAATTTTAGAAATTTTAATTTAGCCCCTTCAAAATTTTTAAAATTAATATTATATTAAATTAAACCCCTTTTTATTTTTTTGAAAAAAGGGGCCTTGATAAGTTTCGATTTTTTTTCTTTTCGAAAATTTTAGTTAAACTCATACATTTTATGAAGCCTCCAAAGTTTTTTAAATAGGCCACTTCAAATTGGATTGCCAAGAGCTGCCCATGAAGAAGAGAATAATGAGGTCGCCTCTCATTCTAGAAGTAACGTTAAGACATGGAGCGAGCCTTGCTTCATGAAGTTGAGATGTCAAGACAGAAAGCTAATTGTTTTCTATAATTTATTATTACAGCCTTTTGTAATCAGACATCTTCTCCGTTAAATGAATGTCTTTCTAAGGACTATTTGAGAATCAACATCTTCATTTGCATTCATCGTCGTAATTATGACATTTACCATATTGACACAATTTCCTGTTGTGTTTGTTATCATTTTTTCACATTTGTTTTGCATTACATTTCCATGGCATAAAATGAGGCATTAATTTTCGCAAGTGACCATCGTTGTAGAGGGAAATTAACGAATAAAAGATCTCATGATCAGATAAAGCAGACGAATTTCGAACGTTGTCCTAAGAGTACATCGAAGATTAGAGAGAGTGGATCATTCGAAGAGTTTGAGTTAGATGAGGTAACTGATACTCATGTTTGGATAGTGATATGAAGACTGTTGTTACCCAAGTGCGTAAAGTGGCTCGGCAAGTAGCGGATATGGTCAACGCAACAATGTAGTTGAGTCAGAATATTAATCTGACACTATACTAGGAGGGAAAAGCTGACTCGATTGTTGGATGAAGTCAAGAAATTAGGGCTCATAAATATTTGTAAAGCTTGGAAAAGCAACACCTGGTGTAACGAGCCTTTTTGTCCAATGCAAGTCTTTCTATGATGAGCACTTTGCGATTAATATCCCATTTCAATCATATTTACATTTCATTTCAAATCATAGGTGTTGATTCAAAAAATTATCTATATTAGGAAATTTTTATAATGAGAGAGATTTTCTGTAATAAATAGTGTTTGATAATGTTACGGTCCAAGATGATCCAAGCAGAAGCAAATAGAAAGGAGACAAAGATTGAGCACCAAGTACACGCTTTACTCGAGGAAATCAAGATACTAGGAAGAATGATTATGATCAAACTTTTGTAAACAATCATCTTTTCTTGGTAAAAGTCTTCCTAAAAGATTATTTGAGAATCAACATCTCATTTGCATTCATTCTTGCATTTTTTGACTATTGTTATGCTTTATACTTTTTTAGTACATTGCTTCACCTGACATGTTCATACATCATGACATTCTGTTTTTCATAAAGCATTCATAACAATTGCATCTTTGCATCACCATAGAATCATGTACATACATTACATTTGTATAAATACACTTAATAGAAAGTAGTTTTGCACCATTACTCATAAACATTTTCTAAAATTCATACTTCTATGAGGATATATCTTTCTAAAAATATGAATTTCCCCAATTTAATCCTTTCATAGGGACTTTTAAAAAAATGTGAATTTCTTAATTCAACCTTTTTACAAGGACTCTTTTTTCTTAAGGACGTTTTGCAAAAAAAAATCAAATCAAAATGAGATCTTTTCCCCAATCCTTTCACAAGGACCCCTTACTTTTTTAAAAAAGGAATTTCTTAATTTTATCATTTTGTAAGGATTTTTTTAAAGAATCTCATGATTCCATAATTTCTTAAAGATGTTTTTTTATTGTTTTCTCTTTTTAAAGATGGAAAAAGAAAGATTTTCGGTAATTATTCTTTTATGTATATAAAATGTTGCATACATTCATAGAACAATTAAGTTGATTGCAGGATTCTATGACAATTCAAGAATTAATTAACCTACTGCATGCTCAAACACAAGAATGGAAATGACGAAACTCTGCTTAGTCCCTCACTCGTTTATTCTGCTTACATTATTCCTTCACTGATGAAGATGATGTCAACCATTTGGCCACGACTGGTGACCCGAGTAATACTTGCGATTTCCACATGGGGGCACAAGGGCATGCCACCAAAAAGGTATAGGTTATTAGAAAAAAAATAAGAGGTTGGTTGGCAATGGAGTCCTAACAAAAGTTAATCCAACAATGGAAGGTAAAAGAAATGGGGAAAGCTTACACTGCGTTGAAAAGACTCGAATAACTCGAAAGTTCATATGCTTGAGTTTCTCATCCTTTTTTTACAAAGAAGACCAGTATAATGTTGGTGTAACGTGCTTAAACACGGTAAAGTTTAAGACAATGGATAATTCAAATATCCATCAAAAATCCATTCTTACGAATGGTCAAAGGAAATTAATCTTTTGGAAAAATCCAATGTCATAATTGGTATAAACTGATTGTACCCAGGAAAATGGTACAACTAGCCTAGTGCAAACGGCTATCGGTAAAGGTAACTCAAAACCGTTGATCCCTGTGCATTTGGAAAAAATGCAAAAGAAATCTATAAAGCTATAGAATTTCGTTTTAATCAAATGTCTATCAAAAATTCATTTTCACGAATGGTCAAAGGAAAATAAATCATTTAGAAAAATTCAATGCCATAATTGGTATAAACTGATTGTACCCAGGGGAATGATACAACTAGCCCAGAGCAAACGGCTACCGGTAAAGGCAATTCAAAACCGTTGATCCCTGTGCATTTGGGAAAAATGCAAAAGAAATCTATAAGATAAGCTGTAGATTTTTTTAAAAATCAAATGTTAGAGTATAGTCATTTTTATCATAATGAAAAGTTTCATTTTGTTATTTAGAAAATATTTTTGCATTCTTTGATTCTTTAAACTTTCCATTCATTGTTATGAGATAGTTTTTGTTCTCTCATACGCATATGTACATATTTATGAAAAAGCGCGCACATGTACATACCATTTTTAATAGGTCATTGAATCCTAAATATAATAGTGCCTTAGATTTATATTAAACCCCATGAGAATATTGTGAATACGAGTGCCCACTAGTCCGTTTAGGCCAACAGAGGAACAAAATGAGTATTTAGATAATGGGCAGTTCCCATTTTAGGAAATTCCCTTTCTCCGACACTTGTCGTTTAAGATCCTTGAGTCGAGTGTTGACCCTAAACTTCTATCCCTTGAAGACTATTTTGATATTCATGTATGGGATGTCGAATGACATTCCTTCAATTCCCTTCACAAATATAATCTTCATTAAGGCAAGAAATGAACATATACATTAGATACAAAGGTCAAACAAACAATAGAAGAAATCAATTAAAAAAAGTTTATACTCAAAGAGGCAAGTTTACCAACAAGAAGATTAAAACAATAAAAAGTGAAAGCACCGAGTCAGTAAGTGCAATAAATGACATTAAGAGCCTTGAAGATTTGATTACATTAAGAAGCGCATCAATATTCACTCAAGATGCAAGCTACACGAGAAAATGAAATGAACTATGGGGAGAAAACACAGAAATAGACAGTCTAGAGATATCCAAGAAATAAGAATTTTTTTCATTAAAGGCACATCCCAGTCAACAATTACAGAGAAGATATTTTAACAAGAATAAATGATCATTGGTTTCATCACCCTTAAAGACTTATTTGGGCCTATATATCATTACTTTCATAGCTGTGAACCATAGCCTACATTACAAGCCCACAAAGACCATTCAGATCATATGTGGATATCTGAGTTGGATAAGTTTATCTTCAGATTACATCCCGCCTATAAGTGTTAACCTTTATTCAAGGAACTTCAAACTTCGAAGTGTCTGATCGACACTCAAATGAGGGAATGATGGGGGCATAGTGAGTGGTAGGATCAAGAGAGCCACCTAAAATGGGTTGGAAATTAGGTATGAGAAGTATTCCTCTCGAAAGCCTAAATAGACTAGGGTAGACCATACATATGCATATATCGCCAAAATAGTCGAGATCTTCTAAACATACAAATTCACTAGTGCAATTGATGTTTTAGGATCAAACATTAGTTTTTAAAAATGATTGGACCTTTTTTCCAAATTTCAATTCTTTCACATATTGGTCATTTCCTTCAAACATTAGTTTTCAAAAATGTTTGGGAATTTTCCCCCTCCAATTTTCAATTCTTTTACATATTGGTCATTTCCTCCAAACATTAGTTTTCAAAAATGTTTGGGCATTTACTCCAAATTTTGATTTACTCCAAACATTAATTTTAAAAAATGTTTGACATTTTTCTCTGAATTTCGATACTTACCGTCTTCTCCAAACATCAATTTACAAAAATGTTTAGAATTTTTCTCTAAAATTTAATTTTTAAGATATCTATAGTTTTTCTCCCAAACATCAGTTTTCAAAGTGTTTGACATTTTTTTTCCAAGTTTTATTTTCAAAATGACTAATTTTTTATAAGAATTAAAGTATAAGGACCGAGAGTTAGTTCCCGTTGAGATACTACAAGAAGAATAAGGATGAGTTCACAAGGAGTGAAGGCATTTTGCTTACCTTGGTGATAAGACAGATGGAGGCTCCGAGCATTGAGTCAAAGACAAGAAAAATAGTCGAACCCAAGATCGAATAGGGCAACAATACCACATGAGGTAACAAGAATGCATGAAAGAAAATATAGAAGTCAAAAAAGTGAAGAACTGACACATGAAGAAGCCAAAGTACTTTTTGAATGAAGAGATCAACCAAGGTCCCTTGGCCTAAAGGTTCGATCAAAGATGGAAAGATTTTGAGAACTAATTTTACTTGGGGAAAATGATTAATGAATAACCGTAATCCTATGAAGAAGTCCACTTACCCAACAGAAGAAGAATGAAAGAAGAAAAAGATGAAATCAACCGAGGTCCTTTGGCCTGAAGGTTCAGTCATCGAAAAGGTCTGGGAAAAATGGACTGCATTTTACGAGAAATACAAGAAAGACATGTGCGGTGTTCTAGATTGCCCAAATGAAGAACAAAATGATGCAACTACTAAGGCAGTTTATGACAAGTACAAAAAGGAACTATACGGAGCATTGGAGCTGGCGGAGGGTCAAAGGCCAATAAAAGAAATCTGCAACGATGTCATTGCCATTTATAACATTTACTGATTATGCCCTGTAAATGAATGATGTAGGCAAATGTAAGATTGTAGGGAAAGTTACATGCTCAATCCTGTTAAATCTGAATGCCTTGAAGATTGATGAAAACTTGTTGTCATATACACCTTCTGTTTTGAGAGAACTTTGAAGGAAAATGGTTAAAATGGTTGAACCTGTATGTGAGGAAGATACCGTCTCTACCGAAAGTGAAGAAGAAGAATTGAGGTTGATTGACCCAAAAGAGTGAGGTAGTAACCTTTAAAATGATGAAAGCATGTTGCTAACTAGACGCTTAGATCGAGTTAGAAGAAGAAGAAAATAGAGATAGATCCGAGAATTGAGGCATTTTGCTTGCCCAAATCTTAAAGTAGACGAAGACTCCAAGCGTTGAGTCAAAAATAGAAAAATAATCGAGCCCAATACCGAATGAAGGCAATGAGATGATGAAAGTCCCTATATAAGAGTAGTATAAGGACAAGAAGAGGGATTTATGAAAATGAGCAAAAACCCTAAAGATAAAAAAGAAAACGAGTTACTCGCACAAGAAAGAAGCGCGAGTCAAATGCGAGATAGAGATTCAATAAATGAAGATGAAGACTGAGGAGCATACTTCAAAAATATAAAGTAAAGAAATCTGAGAATGACATTTTAGGGAATAAGTTCTTAAAAGTAGATTTGAAAAGGAAAGAGAGAAAAAGAAAAAAAGAAAAAAAGAAGAAAAAAGAAAATGAGAAAAAAGAAAAGAAAATATTACATTGCAGGCATCATATAGAGATTACTATGTTAGGGGCATGCTAATTTAGAAGCATTTTGCTTGTTTTAATAAATATTTGAAGATTACCGAAGATTTTTGTTTGCAGCTTCATGTTGAAGAAGTAGATCTTATTAAAGATTTCTATTGGTAGCCTGTTGGCGTGAATCTAAATTAAGAAAGATTTCGGTAGCCAGGATGACGTGAATCCTTATCTTAAGTCCTTTGGGCCATCAGTAAGTCATTCGAGCATGATGATAAGTCCTTCGGACCATCGATAAGTTCTTCGGGTATAGTGATAAGTTCTTCGGGCCATCAGTAAGTCCTTCGGGCATGATACTAACCTTAATATGATGTCAAGACCGATAGAAATTGAGGCATCATTTTAAGAAATTGGTAGCCTGTTGGCGTGAATCCTTATCTTAAGTCCTTCGGGCCATTAATAAGTCCTTAGGGAATGATAATAAGTCTTTCGAGCCACCGGTAATTCCTTCGGGCATGGTGATAATACCTTTGGGCCATCAGTAAGACCTTTGAGCATGATGTCAAGCTTTCCTTTTGATGTCAAGATGACTACAAATTGAGGCATTAAAGAATTTGAAGCTTGAAAGAATTGGTCAATGAAGAACAAAAAGTTCCAGAAGAACCTGTATTTTCAAGACTTTCAGAGTGAAAAGTTCTATATAGAAAGAACTCGTAGCTCCAAGACTTCAAGCGAAGAGTTTTATATAGGAAAACTTGTAGCTTCAAGATTTCAAGGCGAGAAGTTCTATATAGGAAGAACTTGTAGCTCGAAGAATCCACCTGAGGAAGTGAAAGGTTCTATTTAGGAAGAACCCGTAGCTCCAAGACTTCAAAGCGAAGTGTTTTATATAGGAAAAACTCGTAGCTTTAGGATTTCAAGGCGAGAAGTTCTATATAGGAAGAACTTGTAGCTCGAAGAATCCACCTAGAGGAAGAATTTGTAGCTCCAAGATTTTGAAGTGAAATGTTCTATATAGGAAGAACCCGTAGCTCCAAGACTTCAAAGCGAAGAGTTTTATATAGGAAAACTCGTAGCTTCAGAATTTCAAGGTGAGAAGTTCTATATAGGAAGAACTTATAGCTCGAAGAATCTACCTAGAGAAAGCGAAATGTTCTATAAAGGAAGAACCTGTAGCTCAAAAGACTTTGAAGCAAAAGATTTTATATAGGAGAAACTAATGCTTCATGATTTCAAGATTAGAAGTTCTATATAGGGAGAACTCTCGATTTGAAAAATCCACTTAGGATGCAGAAGGTTCTGTACAGGGAAAACATGTAGCGTTGATAGTTGAAGGCGAAAAGTTCTATATAGGAAGAAATTGTAGCCCAAAGACTTTACCAAAGACAAGCCAAAATTCTATATAGGGAGAATTTACTTTTCCAAGGAGCCAATCAGAAGAAGAAAGAACATTTCAATATAGGAAGAACTTTTAACCTCAAATTTTTGATTTGAAGATTTTGTCTTCTCCAACGTATCTTCCGTTTTGAAGATTGAAGAGTTGGACGAGGAAGAGACGAAAGTTCCAGAAGAACCTGTGATTTCGAAGGCAATGACAAGGATAAAAGGCAAAAATGAATGCTTTTGATCTTTTCTTTGTTCTCATTTCACAAGAACGAGCAAAGAGGGACAACTGTAATCACTCATTTTTATCTGGGTTGTATAATATCATAGTAGTATTGCTACTTAATATAATAGTATAATATTAAACATATGTATATAAAGTAAAAGTAAAAAAAATATATACATATAATTAAAAAAAGAAAAAGCAAAAAAATTATTAAAAAAGTAAAAAAAAAAAGAGGAGTGGAGCATAATGCTCCACATTACCCCCCATCCCCTTGCATTGCCTATAAAAGGTGGGGTGGGGGCAGCCTTAAGGAGGCAAAAAAAAACATATCGAAAAAGCCCCCAAAAAATGTGGGGAGGCAGCTCGAACACGACTTGCCAAGGGTCGAGAGCAGTGCATGAAAAGGGGTCTAAGTCTAAAGCTTATACATTAAGCTTATATATTCAAATAGTTCTTATAAAATAATGGTATGTAATATTTGAATTGTTGTGCTTAATAAGATATTTTTGATTGTCT
This sequence comes from Hibiscus mutabilis, assembly GCA_019671005.1. Classification (NCBI taxonomy): domain Eukaryota; kingdom Viridiplantae; phylum Streptophyta; class Magnoliopsida; order Malvales; family Malvaceae; genus Hibiscus; species Hibiscus mutabilis. The sequence continues at coordinate 5,190,155 of CM033727.1, read as the reverse complement.
AAACCGAAATTTGTATGTAATTGTTTGAAATTATCTAATATTGTTAATATGACCTTTAGGTAAAAAAAAATTGTTTTCAATGCTATGGACATATTATTTATATGCTTGGTTGAAATGATGTGAAAAGAGATGCTTAAATCCATGATAAAGTCTTATTAAATTTTCATAGTTTTTTTAAGCTCACATAAAAAGCACAAGGTTAATTTATAAGGATCTGTAAGGCTGTAATGGACTATATAGTTTTGGTATTCTTAAGTTATGGACTTAAAACTGGTCTTTCAATATTTTATTAAAATGTATGCTTTGAAAGTATAGGTTGCACTAATGACTAAATTCTATAATGATATCAATGGACCAATCCTTGTTATGTCATGTCATTGTTAATGGATGAATGGTTACGTTATGAACAAATTGATAATGTTTTAAAGAAAAATTGTGTAAGCCTGTAAAAAAAAATTAAATTACCAAAAATTATGCAATACAATGATTTGATTTATGTTTCCAACTCATTGTATTCTCGTTCTGTTTTCTGGAAACTTTATTGATCCGGTTTAACTACTAAACTAGGATAGAGGTGTTTCACCCAAACCCTAAACTAAATTCCTAAAACTAAGAGACTTATAAAAATTAATTTACACAACTTGCATATCAAAATACATATATTGAAATATAAAAAAAAAATTATTCAATACACATGTTGCTTAGATAATGTGTAGGTCAATGATTTAAGAGTCAATGATTTAAGAGTCCAACCTCACGAGAGCGACATAATTAGAAGGGTAAACTACTTAGGTGACCACCGAATTGTTTGGACGTATTTATTTTGACCACCGAACTAGACAACTCGTCAATCAAACCATTAAACTTTTAAATTTATCCTATTTTGACCACAACCATTAAAAAACTAACGGATGAATGATGGAGAGGTAACGCGACTGTTAATGAAAATTTATAAAATTACATATTTGGTCACTGCTATTTACTTATTATATCAATTTGGTCTTAATTTTAATTTAATTGAAAATAACCAACCAAGCAAATGACGACATGTGTCTCATTTTTTTAATTCTAATTTATTTAATTTAATAAATTTAATAAACAAACCAGATGGTGATGATTAGACATAATCAAATGAAACAAATAAAATGGGAAACAAATGCAAGTAGTGGGATTTGATCCCACGCCCAAAGGCATGAAGGGCTAAAGCCCAAACTGCTGGGCTAACTCCAAATTGAATTAATAAATAAATAACATAGACTAAATATATAATTTTACGAATTTTCGTTAACTACCATATTATCTCTCCGGCATTCATCTGTTAGTTTTTTTAACGGCAGTGGTCAAATATGACCAATTTAAAAATTTGATGGTCTGATTAACAAGTTGTCTAGTTCAGTGGTCAAAATAAGTATACTCAAATAGTTCGGTGGTTACCTGAGTAGTTTACCTTAATGAGAAATAACTTTTCAATTGAATGCTATCCTTCCCGAGACTCGAAATCATCACAGTACTCTCCAATGGCCTGCAGCGTCCTTCCGCCTTCTCTGTATCGGCTCCAGTCTTTTTCGCTTCCCTTGCCATTGCAACCGATCCACGCATACCCACACACCTTGTTTCTGCTCCACTGCAGCACCCATCGAACCACTCTCCTCATCACCACTGGGTTCAGAGCTAGCAAAATTCGCATCCTCCCCAATCCAAACTAGCGTCTGGTGTGGAATTGCTTTTGATATATTACTTTCATGTCTGAAACTTTTTACTTGTCCTTACCCTCTTTTCTTCGTTTCTTTTTGTGTGTGCAAATACTGAGATATTCAATACAACTTTTTTATTAAATTTGTTAATTTATATTTATATTAAGCTATATCTAGTATTTTATATTTTACATATATTAACAAAAACAAGGTAAAATTATACCGAGCCTAACAAGCAACGAATTTTTTTAAAGAGCACGAGTTGATTAGTTTTTGAGTCGAGTCGAGCCCTACTCAATTCGTGATCGACTCGCTCGAAAAGCACCTTTATTTATAATCCCAATCTCTTTAGGTGCTTAATTATAAAATAAGTGTTTGAGTCAAGTCTTTTATTGACTTTAGGGCGTTTATAGTGTTTTTTTCAAACGTGTATCTAGTATTTTTTTTTCTGTTACCATTTTTAGGTTAATCTTTAAAAAAAAAGTACCTAATGAACACATGACACGTGACATTCGTTTCTCTTCTTTTTTTTTTCCTTTTCGATTTTCGTAAGAAACAAATAAAAGTTGAAATATTTTTAATTTTAAAAAATCAATTTTGTGTGAAATTTAAAAACCCTAAGTCCCAACGAATAGTCCTAAACACTTCAATTTTGAAAAGCATCTATTTCAAACTGAAAGCAAAACTTTAATTCTATAAAATTAATCTAAAAATACTTTGATTTTATTTAATAAAAAAAGTTGTAAATTTAAAGAACTCGTCAATAATAAACACTTTTTAACAGACAACCTGAAAATAAGCACAAAATAAAACTTTAAACATAATTTGATATAAAAAATAGACACTTAAAACTAATAAAAAATATAATTCAATCACTTATTTTTAATTTTATTTTTTTTATATAAGTTTGGGTTAAAATTACCCAACGGTATTACCTAACCATTGTGATTCTCGTTTGTAGGTTAAGTGTTATTGGTCGTATTTAATATATCCCCTATATATATAACTCATAGTTTTACATGTCTTAACACACTGAAACCCAATAATTGTTTTAGTGAAAAAGCGGATGATGTTTATCCTAGGAGATACGAGCTCGAATCGCTTTGTCTACATAGTGTATGTGGATTGTCAAAGAGTTAAAAATAACTATAAGCAAATACTACTTTATAATCACCTTTAGACTAAATAAAAAAAAACACACTCATCTATTTCATAAAAAAATATTTAAAACTTAAAAATTTTGTCCAGTTTTTGTATCCGGATAGTCCCCACCAAAGAAAAGTTAGAGAAGTTCATTAATGACCCAATTTTTTAGGCTTAATTACAAAAATGTCTAAATTAGGCCTTTTATTGACTTGAGTTGTTTAATTTTTTTATCATGTGTCCAACATTTATTCCTTTTCCCCCCAAATTTCTCATAAAACAAAAAAAGAGAAAATTTTGACTTCAATTTTGAGAAAGAAAGAATTTAAATTCCAAACACTTCAATTTTATAAGTTCATTTATTCTCGGTGAGAAATCGAAACCCCCATTCGCATTTTTTTGTTAAATTTAAAAACACAAAGTCCCCAAAAATGATCCTAAGCACTTCAATTTCGAAAACATTTATTTGAAAGTGGAAGTAAAAGTAAAACTCTCAATAATTAATCCAAAACATAATCCATATGGTAGAAGATTGTAGAAAGAGAACCTAAATAATCATAAAATTTAGAGAAAATTACCTAAATAGTACCCCAGCTATTACCGAAATATCGTTTTAGTACTCTAGCTATTCTTTTAGCAAAACGATACCTAACGTTATGTTTCATTTTCAAAATAGTACTCTGCCGTTAAAAATTAACAGCATGATGATTAGGAGAAAGAAAAATCACACGTGGCAGCTTGCCACGTCATTTTCTCTCTCCTAGTCAGCATGACACGTGTGCTTTTTTATGATTTTAGTCGACGTGGCATGCTGACTAAGAGAGAGAAAACGATGTGGCATGCTGACTAGGAGAGAGAAAATAACGTGGCATTCTGACTAGGAGAGAGAAAGTAACGTGACATGCTGCCATATGTGATTTTTTCTCTCCTAGTCATCACACGGTTAGTTTTTTAACGGCGGGGTACCAAAATGAAAACGAAACGTAACTTTAGGTACCATTTTGCCAAAAAAATAACTGGGGTACTAAAATGATATTTCGATAATAGCTGGGGTACTATTTGGGTAGTTTTCCCTAAAATTTATTACTCAAAGATAAAACAAGTAATTTTGTACATAGTTCTAGTCTAATCGAAACACCATATAATTAACTATCAACTTGGCACAATCCAACCACTGTATAATTGTTCTTTGGTGTTGTATAAGTCATCCAGGACAACATTTGAACCATAACAATGCCACTTTCTGAGCTAAGACAATAATATACCAACTTGTCCTCATAGAATCTTGGGACACAAACCACGTTCTTCATCTCTTCTCTTGTTGCTGTTGTTGCGAAGGATGAGATACGGCTAATGTAGAGTGTTTTGTCACCTACGTTATCGACTTCGACCCAAACCGTATCGGAGAAATTGAACTCGTACACCTTGAGCCATTTTCCCATGAAGCCCAAAATCACAGCCAGAAGCTTGCCATTTGCTTCTAAAAGAAAGCTCTGATGATGAAATGAATGGAAAGGGCTTTCAACTTCCCACGCAGAATCATCCGGTTTAAACACCATTAGGGTTCCTTTTAAATCAAGAAAGCACACGTCTCCATTGCATAAAACTGGATTATTGTTTTGGTTCACCTTTAGGTCCGTCCAATCGAACATAATATCTGATTCCCAAGTCCTCAACTCTATATTTCTGTAATCAAAGCTTGTATGGGCCACAAGATCACAAACCAAAACAAGAATACAATTCGAAGAATCCGGCGAGGATAAGAACTCACAGCCTATAATTTGGAAACAAGAACGAGGGCCATGAGGCGATTCTGGAAGTGGAATGATTTTCTTTGAAAAAGGATTCCAAAGATAAGCGGTATCATCTCCTTGTAACATCAAGGACTACCCTTGTTTCAAGTAACACATTCTGACTTCATTTGATTTGTTGGGATTATTCATGCGATAACTTTCTTGTCGCAGCGGATCAATAAGTTTGCATTCATCTTGTCCCTTCTTACAAAATATGAGCCATGGGGATCCAGAATTTCTCGCCAACTCTTTTATACGAATCGGAGGGCTACTGACCTGCAGGGTCTGTCAACAAGTCGGAAGTTGATATAATCATGAAACGTGAGACAGCGAGCTATGGAAGATAGCATATCCAAAGGAAGCTCGCATAAACGGACCGTTTCTTGTGCTTCTTCATCATGGCATTGGACATAAGGCACGATATCGTTGATCGGTTCAGGATTTATATCCACCTTCCCCCCATCTACATCATGAACGGTAGGACTTAACCTATGCCTACAACTCGGCATTACCCAAACAGGGGAAGTCCATGGTGATTTTAAATCAGGGAAAGGCAAAGAGACTGAAACAGTGTTGTCTTGCATATTGAATGAATAGAGGCTTCTATCACGCAAAGTGAAATATATGCGATTGGCTTCTGTTTCAGGATTCACCGCCAGGTAAGAATAAGCAGCTCTTTCATCCACAAAAAACACCCTGTCTCTGGCGCTTTCTACTTCCCTCCATTCCATTAGCAAAACTCGAATTTGAAAACCTCAATGCCAGTTACCTCCAGATACTCTTTTCCTCCGTGTACTAAATATAGTATAAAAATTTCTCCACAAGATTCCACCAAATAATAACGGATACAGCAGGAACAGTCCTTAGGTGACGGAAGGGTTCCATGTAAACGAAAGGCAAGGTGGCCGTCTCGAAAATTTAGATCAATCGCTACCAGTTGCTGTCCAATATCTGTAAAAGCTATGGCGTACAGTTTCGTATTGCAGCTAATGGGGCTGCAAAGACTTTCTATATTATTACCAGATAAATTCTGCTCAGTCCAGTGTTGATCTTTGACTCTACAAAAGATAACTGAAGGATCTGAAAGAAAAAATATTAGGATCGTACTATTAGGATCACCAGGAGGCGATGACAAAATGCAGGAATATATGTTTTGCTTCGACTTCAACCCAGGTGATGGTAATCGTATCGACTCACGAGTCGCGGGATTCAACAAATAACATCGACCCTGATATTCCATTGTGAAAAACCAACCCTCCATACGACATGAGAGAAGTGTTTTTATGGTCTGTCCTTTTGAAAGCATCTTCTTCTTGAAGAAGACATGATTTCTACCATCTTCACCTTGCCTGATCATGTGCTTGTTGAAGAACATCTGATTTCGACCATCTTCACCTTTCCTAAATAACAACCAAGGCTCTCGCTCAAGTATTTTATCTTCCATGTATAAGAACAGAATCTAATAGAAAAACTTTGTCACGGGGCTTTGTAGTGGCGAAACCCTAGGGTATATATATAACAAGAAAAAGGATTCGACTTTGAGTTGAAGATAAAAATCCTTTCCCATATAAGGTTTTCTATTATATTAAATAGGGATAACTACATATTTAGTATCTCACTTATTTTCGCTTTCCTATTTTAGTACTTTTCTTTTTTTTTGGCAAAATAATACCTAACGTTACGTTTTTGTTCTGTTTTGGTACTCCAACTGTTAAAAACAAACAGAAATGATGATGTTGCTTATTTTTAATTGGGATAATCACAATTTTAGTTCTCAAAAGTTATACATTTCTATCAATTTAGTCCAAACTCTATCAATTTAAATAATCATTTTCAATATTTAGGTTAAACGGTAAATCCTTCATTTTATTTTTTCTTCCCTAAAGCTATAACCCCATTTTATTTCTTCTTCTCAATTCCAATCATCGCCAACCTATTCTATATTGCCTCTCATGTCATCGACAATCAAAAGAACTAAAATGCAGGTTAAAAAGAAAATGCCAGTGAATTTCATTTTGCACAAATAATAAACTCACCCATAAGCCGAGTAATGAACAAAATATTGACCAGTAGGTCGTTGGATATAAGTTGATGAAGAACCATGATAACCAGCATCGAATCTCTAACTCCTAAAATTAGAGCGCTAGTGAAAACAAAATATTTCTACCGCCAGTGCATGGTATAATTACCCTTGTTAGAATCTCTAATTAAATAAGATGTATATTTGTATTTGGATTATTAACCTATACACTAGCGGTGGAAAACAAAATTTTCACATTTTCTCTCCATTCAAAAAAGTTTTCAAAACCAGGGTTATTTAGGGGCTTAGGGTTCTAGTTTAGTGTTTGAAAGTTATGATTTTAGGTTGTAGGGCTTAGAATTTAGGATTCATGATTAGTATTTAGGGTTTAACGTTTAGGGTTTGTAATTAGATTTTTAGGGTTTTGAAGTTAGAAATTTAAATTTTAGATTTAGACTTGAAAATAGGCATGGTTGTGTAAACTTTTTTTTTACACTGGCAGTGTATCAATTATTAATCTTTTGTATTTATCATCATCACAAACTTAATATTTTTTATTTAATCACATGTATCTAACTCATTGGCCAATTCGGATTGGGTTGCGTAAAGGCTCATTATGAGGGCGACCTTCCAAATTTAATTTTCTCCATTTATAATGTCAAAATTTAAACTGTTAACCTTACTTAAAGGATCTAACGTTTTATCTCGCTAGACTTATCTAACCATGATAAGCATTTTCCTTTTGTATCCTAACCCAAGCACAAAAGCTTCCCCATAGTGTCACGTGGCTAGAGTTCCAACCAGCCCACCGTGCGGCCTTAAACGATGTGACTCAAGACAAATGCCTAAGTAAGCCTTTTCAACCCTCTCGGAAGATCAAACTTCCCAAGCACCGACAAACGCAAAGCGTTCTACGCGGAATCGGATCAAAAGAGATGAGCGAAGAAGAACTTCGAAAGAACGCTCAAGAACAAAGAAAAGAACACTCAGAGGATTTAGAGTAAATGCCTTTATTCCTTGGATACTGAATACAAAATGAGGAGGGGAATGTATCTATTTATAGTTGAGTTCCCTCCAATCCAACAGTCTATACAGATTTACATCAACGGTCAAGATGAGAGCCTCTATCTTATCTACAACATTTGAATTTTAAATTTCAAACAATAGATAATGTGGGAATTATCTTCAATTATCTTCAATTAAATTAAAGATAATTTTCTATGGTAATTACTATGTCTTCTTGGATCTTCCCACGGATCGGGCCAATTTGGTGGTCTTTTGGAGCCCAAAGTATGCCTTTGAACCCCTTGCGCAGCTTGTTGCGACAATGACTCGGACCTCAACTCGCGGCCCGTGTCAACCTCCCCCACCAAACTTGGCGACGCCCTCGTCGCTCCTCTCGAACAAAGTTGAGATCGATTCTGGAGCTTCCTTCCGCGCACCTTGGCTTGCTCCCAACTCGGAATCTGGCTTGATTGTCCCCCCATAAGGACCGCTCTCCCCATAAAGAGCACCGAACTCTGATTCGGTTGTCCCCCCCATAAGGACTGCTCGCCTTGGCTCGCACCGCCATGCAAAATCAACCGTCCCAGGCACATCTTGATCGTAGGAACTTTTTCCTACCAGTTCTGACTTGCCCCGATCTGGACTCTCCCGATCCTTGTGCACAAACTTGGATGCCTTCACGTTAAACACCGAATGAACCCTCGGTACCCTGAGTGGTTGCTTCGGCCCGCACCAAGTCTTGGCAACTCCATCTGATGGGTTAGGTTTTCTACGCCTTACACCCAACAAATCCGGCAAATCAAACTGTAAAACATTATCACCGTGCTTAAGACGTACCTCACTCCTTTTCCCGGCATTTACTCTACACATAAATCCTTCGTCCCTGAAGTTTGATGCCCCATTGCTCCTCGGCAATGCAAAACCCACCGACACTTCTCTCCCATTGAAGTTCGATGCCTCAGCCACCTCGCTCATGGATGGCTCCTCGACGGCCTTCATGCCAACTGCCTCGGGCAACTCTCGCCCATCCAAGGTAGTGTCCCCAACTGTCGCCTCCAACTCGATGCCTCCTTGGCTTAAAGCATCTTCGACAAGCTGAATGGCTGTCAGCTTCTTGGTTCCTCGCCCGTTGTCTCGGCACACAGGCACAACGCACCGTTGTCTCGGATCCAAGATGCACACGACGTTGGCATACAGAATGATGAGAGCTTCAATACGATCAAGGAAGTTTAGTCCCAAAATAAAATCAAAGTCATCTAGCTCGATTACCTCGAAATTTTCCTTGGCCTTCCAATCCCCAATCTGCAACTCAATCTTCCGCACTGTCCTCACAACTGGAACTTCCCTTGAATTTACCGCCTTGATCTTACCGGTTGAATCCACAACTTTAAGACCAAGCTTCTCGGCAGCCTTCCTGGACATGAACAGATCGCTTGCCCCGGTGTCCACCAAAGCACTCCTCGATCGTCCCGCCACGTTGATGTCGACAAACATCAACCCATTCTGCTTCTGGCTCTTCCTCGCCTTGACAGAATCCAATATCATCGAGCCAAGCTTCGCAGCCTCATCACTTTCGAGCTCGTCCTCCTTGGACTTCTTGACTCGATCAGGGCATTCTCGCGCTAAATGCGGCCTCCTACATCGGTAACACTTTCGATGTACTTTTTTCCCCCTCGGCTTCCCTCCTTTGATGCTAGCGATTGCACCAACTCTACCGGGTTCTCCATCTGACTCGTCGTCCTCCTGGACAATGGCATCGAGGCGGCTCCTCTTCTTGGGACAGTCTTTCACTACGTGTGGACCATCACAATGGTAGCACCTTATGGATCCTCGATCCTTCCGATCATCTGGTTTCACATACCGGTCTAGCTTGGTCGATGGCCTTTCCTTGCCATCATCGCTGCTATCTCCGGACACGTCCTCGTCTCTCCCACCAATACCCTTGCTATGGGGCTTGGAAGACTTGGACTCCATGGACTTGTAAGCACTATAATCGGTCAAGGACTCCGCGATGGCTAGGGCTTTGGAAAGTTCATGCACATCCCTCCGCTCTAACTCGGTCCTGGCCCATGGCTTCAATCCATCCATAAACGTGAAAAGCGCATCCTTCTCACACAAGCCGGGGATAAGGAGTTGTAGCTCACTAAACTCCTGGATGTAATCCGCAATGGATCCATCGTGTCGAAGCCTCCTAAACTTGGTCCTGGCTTCTTTCTCCGTGTTACTCGGGCAAAACTGCTGCTTGAACTCCGCTTGGAACTCCTCCCATGTTCCAACGCCCGTGCCCCCACTATTCTCATCAAGGCACCTACGTCGCCACCATAACAAAGCAACGTCGACCAAGTAAACAACAGCAGATTTACCTTCTCGGCATCGTCATGATGCTCATTGCCCGAAGTACCGCTCCATGCACCAAATGAAGTTCTCAACATCTTTCGCCGACCTGTTCCCCTTGAACTCTCTTGGCTTCGGAATGTCCTTCATCGGTCTAGGTGTCGCCGTGGTTAACACACCGCCCGCATGGCAGCCTGATAAACCATCACTTCCGCCTTCAGATCCACCATTTCCACCCTCAATGCCTCCAACATGGCTTCGAGAGCATCTCTCTTTCCCTCTGACTGATCACCCTGGTCATCCAGCTCCTCGATCCGTGTATCCACCACGTCGAGTCGCTCCACAGAATCCTTCATAGATCCCTCAAGCCTGGTGACCCTCTCCTCGAGTGCCGACAACTTGTCCCTCGAGTTTGCTCGACTTCCTTTGTCCGCCTGGGTCTCCACACCCTTATGGCTCGCTGCAGCATTCTCTCACTTCTTTGGTGCCATCTCTACTCGATGCTTCATGCCTCGAACTAGCTCACGTCGCTCGAACAAGGCTCTGATACCAACTGTCACGTGGCTAGAGTTCCAACCAGCCCACCGTGCGGCCTTAGGCGATGTGACTCAAGACAAACGCCTAAGTAAGCCTTTTCAACCCTCTCGGAAGATCAAACTTCCCAAGCACCGACAAACGCAAAGCGTTCTACGCGGAATCGGATTAAAAGAGATGAGCGAAGAAGAACTTCGAAAGAACGCTCAAGAACAAAGAAAAGAACACAAGAACACTCAGATGATTTAGAGTAAATGCCTTTATTCCTTGGAAACTTGGATACTGAATACAAAATGAGGAGGGGAAGGTATCTATTTATAGTTGAGTTCCCTCCAATCCAACGGTCTATACAGATTTACATCGACGGTCAAGATGAGAGCCTCTATCTTATCTACAACATTTGAATTTTAAATTTCAAACAATAGATAATGTGAGAATTATCTTCAATTATCTTTAATTAAATTAAATATAATTTACTATGGTAATTACTATGTCTTCTTGGATCTTCCTACGGATCGGGCCAGTTTGGTGGTCTTTTGGAGCCCAAAGTATGCCTTTGAACCCCTTGCGCAACTTGTTGCGACAACGACTCAGACCTCAACTCGCGGCCCGTGTCAATAGGCTTTGGTTAGAAGAAGTAACAAATACTTTTGTCAGTGGATTGTCGGATGCATACATTGACGCATCACAATAAATATTCGACACATGAAAACATATGTTCAAAATATAAAATCGAACATGGTCGAAACATACTCAAATCTTCATTTAATTTTTTTTACTATTGTGTCCATGTTATACTTATGATGTAACAAAATACTATTGGTCCATTTAAAGAAAATAAATCCCCAAAAAATATCCCAATTATAGGATACGATTTGCATTTGACAAAAATAGAAGAATATTCTCTAGATAATTTTCTTATTAATTACATATATTTAACCTAAAATAAAAGAGATTTGGCCCAATGTAAGAATCAATATGAAAGATTTTTCTTCAGAAAAATAAGTCCTATATTTATTCAGTTTTACCAGAAAAGGAAGTTAGAATCAATTTTAGTAAAACAAAAATTAGCTCTAACAAAGAAAACCCTCGCCGATGGAAGAAATTATTAGATAAACTATGTTTACATCATTTGTGGTCTAACTAATCATGTCCGTTCATCTCAAAATAACTACCTAATAACTATTCACTCTCTAATTACATGTAGGAAAGAGGTGATGATTCACCTTAGAAAAAATGAGATAAACGGACCTGATTGGCAAAGACCACGAATGACGTGGTGAAGAGGGTTCATCTAATAATTTTTCTACCAATGTAAACCGTCCTTCCAAACCGGTTTGGTTTTCCTCTATATATACTAAGCTTTACACAAAATGTTCCACCAAAACAAACAAAGAAAGAAAGGTACAGGGAAAAGAAAAATGGCACCCTTGGGAGACAATGTAGTTGCTTCTAACGTAAACCTGGAGAAGCTTCTCAGCATGAAAGGAGGCGGAGGCGAAGGCAGCTATGCCGATAATTCACAAGCCCAGGTTTGGTTTTCGGTTTTCCATATCTTTTCTATATGATTACGGCGTGAATTTAAATAAGAATTTGTAACCACAATAACAACAACTATATAACAGTGTCGGTATATACACAGTCTAAAACTGCCGTACCTATAATCATTATGTTTATAATAGTATTTTTTTTAATTTACAACCGCTACGTGTAGTGACCTCAATTTAAATCGCTGATAGTAACTTTTATAATTTAATTTATTTTTGAATTCTCCATGCAGGCTTTACATGCTCGTTCCATGCTTCCCCTCCTTAAAGAAGCTCTAGACTGTGTTCATCTCCGTTCACCCGAGGTTGAGGTTCCCTTTGTGGTCGTTGATTTGGGGTGTTCTTGCGGCGGCAACACCATCTACATTGTCGATGTCATCGTCAAGCACATGGTGAAGCTGTACGAGCCGTCGGGGTATGAGCCGCCGGAATTCTCTGCTTTTTCTCTGACCTTCCCAGCAATGATTTCAACACTCTCTTCCAAATCTTACCTCCGTTGGCGAAGAACGGAGGTAGTAAAATGGAAGAGTGTCTGGCTTCAAACGGACACCGGTCCTATTTTGCTGCCGGAGTCCCCAGATCGTTTTACCGACGCCTTTTTTCGGCTAGATCCATTGATTTCTTCCATTCGGCGTTTTCATTGCACTGGCTATCACAGGTTAGTTATTACTATTCTCTCACTTCTTCTTTGAAGTGTACATTTTTTTGGTCATGCTGCTGTATAATACAAAATCTCTAGGCTATTAAATTAAATATATTTATATGTACACACATACGTGAAAATAATAGGAGAAAAACATAATCTTCTTATTGTTTGACGAATAATATTTCATAAACTATTGTCAATAAAATTGAGATATTCTTCATATATGTACATATATAATACTTTTATAGTAAGGTTTAGGGTTTGTGTCTTTTGTATTTCATATACATCTATGTGTGTATGTTCAACATTGACATCCGACATTTGTTGTTGTGGTTTCTAACACGGGACCTCATTCGCCCAGATGCCTAGAACTGTGTTGGACAGAAGATCAACGGCCTACAATAAAGGGAGGGTGTTCATCCACGGTGCAAGCGAGAGCACAGCCAATGCCTACAAGAAGCAGTTCCAGACAGACCTGGCCGAGTTCCTGAGGTCGAGGTCCATAGAGATGAGGAGGGGCGGGTCCATGTTCCTTGTCTGCTTAGGCCGAACTTCACTCGACCCCACCGATCAAGGTGGAGCCGGTCTCCTCTTTGGGACCCACTTCCAGGATGCTTGGGATGATCTCGTTCAAGAGGTATACTCCCCTCTTTAATTAATAATAACGATTATCATCGTAATTTAATATAATAATCTCATAATTTAGAGTTTAAAATTTAAGATTTAGAAATTATGTAATTATAACGATGTGTATATGTTATGAACGGGTCTAACAAGTGCCGAGACGGGACGATTTCAACATTCCGGTATATGCTCCAAGCCTACAAGACTTCAAAGAAGTGGTTGAAGCTGATGGTTCATTCACCATAAACAAGCTTGAGGTGTTCAAAGGAGGCAGCCCTCTGGTCGTTAGCCAGCCGGATGATGCATTGGAGGTAGGTCGAGCGCTGGCCAACAGCTGCCCAAGCGTGTCCAGGGTACTTGTTGATGCTCACATCGGCGACAAGCTCAGCGAGGAGCTGGTTTTACGGGTGGCTAGCCGAGGCACAAGTCATGCTAAAGAGCTACTAGAGCAGTTGCAGTTCTTTCACATTGTTGCATCACTTTCTTTTTCTTAAAGTAAAAAAGAAGGTGAGGGGAAAGGCTAATCAAAAAGAGGAGAAAAGAAAAATTAAAAGGGTTTCTTGTGTGATTACAGTTAATGCAATATTAATACATAGTGTTCCCTTTAACCCAAATTACAAAAAAAGAGACAAATATGAACCAATTGAATTAAACTGGAGTTGATAATCTCCTCAATTTACTTTTATTAAAGATATTTGCATCTTTGTATATGTGGGAACATAATTGTGAGATTGATCCAAACTTCATAACCTTTATTCTGATTTGGACCCTCAAACTTTTGAATGTTCTAATTTCATCTACAAATTATCAATAATCTTATTACAAAGTTCTTTCCAATATATTATTCAATTCATTATTTTTCAAAAAGTGCTTTAAGACCACTTGGCTCCTGTATACTACTTGTTTCAAAACATAAGATGAGACATTAACATGCATACATCTTACAATTTCCATTGATGCTCGAATAAATTAAGCTTAAGAAATCATTGGATTCATTCTCTCCAAACTGCACAACCAAAAGCAAGTTAACATCTTTTGAGGTTTATGTATGATTCTAAAAAAAAATGCATATCACACATTAATTTAAGCTCCCTCCTATTGAGATTCTTTTTCTGGTGGAGATGAATGAAATAGGAAAATATCAGCTTCTTCTGGTAGCCTAAAGCTCACCCTTTTCTTCGACTTCCCACTTCGGTTCATGCTCAAAGAAACCTCGATAATGTCTTCATTCCCAGCATCTTCTTCATCTTCGCCTTTCAAAAGCCACTCCTTAGAGAAACTCCCCCTTGCTTTAGATGAGCTGCTGCTGCTATTCGTATTTTCTTTTCCCGATAAAAGACGGAAAAACTCTCTTGGATGAATGGTGTTTGAAAACATGGTATTCACCCCTGATGAGGTCCCATTTATCTTTTGCAACCCTGGTGAAGCAATGAGCCAATCCTCCAGGGTAGGGGTGAGCTCTTTTCCCTTGTTTAGCTGCTGCTTTCTTTGTTGCTGCTTCTCTTTTTCCTGCAACAATTCCCTCTCTTTCGCTTCGTTTTTCCACATGCAAACCAACATCAGCAAAGACAGGACCGAACAAGAACTTCGGTTACGATCGTTGTCATGTTTTGTTTCCCTCTTGATCGGACAATGTTTGGGGGCTTGATTGTCCGAAACAAGATAATCTACAACCCATGATGCTTTTAACAATAAAAAATCATAAACTGAGTAGAACTAGTTTGTTATTCATACTATAATAACAGTATACTCTCCAGTCACTGACTATATCCCTACTCCGACAGCTCTTCGAATCGGACCAATTAACTAAATGACATCTGGGAATAACACTAATAACAAGACACTAGTGTAAAATCTATCGTTTTTTTTAGGGTGATGCTGGAACTGGATCAGTTCCGGAAACGTGGGAGACTGCATCCTCTTTTGATGTCGCAACGTAATTGGAAGGAGATGTCAGTTTCGTGCTGTCCCTCCTCCCGTCTTTACTACCAGACCTGCTTCCGTTTTGGTTAGCATTTAGAGACAACCGTCTGCTAGGAGGAGTTCCATTGCTTCCTCCATTTGCTCGAGGACCCACCACCTTCTTTGTACCAGAAGCTCGAGCAGGGCTTGGTCTTGAACACGAAGATGGCCTCTTGTTCAGTGTTTTGCTGCTCACTGAACTTCTTCTGATCCTGTAGGTCCATAAGTTGACTATCTTTAGCTGAAGACTCTTTTGAGTTCACTTTCTTCCTATCTTGAAGTTATATAGTTATAACTGATAATGAATCGAAACCTCACCTTATGCCTTCGCTTTTCTTCTTCTCTTTCTTGCCTGAGCATGGCATATTCATCTAGCATGGCAAGGAGGGGAACACCGTCATACGTAAACGTTATGCCACGAGCTTCTTCCCAAGCCGAGTTTTGGCAACTAAAGTGTCAACCATACCTACAAAAGGCCAATAAAAACAATTGAAAAAACTTTTTCTGCAAAACAAGAGACATTTAGATCTAATGTTTTGATTTTATTCACATTCCCTATCAGAGATCTAGGTTCACAATTGTTAGAAACCAGATTATAGAAAGGTTTAGGGTGAACTTTTCTTTAGGACTATCGAGCCTAAGCAAAAATAGATTAGAAGGAACTTTAAGACCAGAAATTGAATTGCAAATGATTTTCACAGAGATTTTGTATTTATTATACCAACATTATTACCTTCTATTGAACAAAAAAAATGCACATGCACACAATGTCCACCAATGGCATATGAACCACCATCCTGTAAATATGATTCTAGGTCCTACCTGGAATTTTGTTGACAAGAATACGAGCTTTCTTGGTGCGCTTGAGATTTAAGTGTGCACCCCTGCTTGAATTGTACCTATTCTCATCCTGTCCCAGCAAGAAAATATCAGTGGGAGTGAGCCAACATTCAGTGTCATTGGAGGTAAAACAAGATATGAGCATTTACAGGGAGATCACCATCAAATCTGTGTCTTGGATACTATTTTTATTACGGATGCTATGAGCTTGCAGCGACTCGTATTTTAAAAGTCCAAAACATTAATCAAGGAACATCAGAATAAGATGAGGGATTCAAGGATTAGCATTAAGGTTCAAAGCATTATTTACTATTTATCAGGAAAGAGATCAATCCAAATCACTTGATTCTTAATTGTATCATGTTAGGATAAATATTGTGGCCAGATTATAAATTTTTTTCCTGATTCTCAACACAGATCGATACACCCATCCACAAGGGAGAGGGCAGAGGGAGCAAGCAGCCAGAGAAAAGGAAAGGTTGAGGAGAGATCTAATACCCGATTATAGTCATCAAGCCAACTTTCTTCTTCACAAGTTGACATCCATTTTTCAACCCTATCTAATATTTCTTTTCTAATACGGACTTCTTCGTTTGCTTTCGCTATCTGATTATCCATGTCAGCTAGTAACTCAGTAGGCTCAACATTTCCAGAACCAATCAGAGCCATAATTTTCTCCCTAGCAGCCTCAGGATCTATCTCTATATGCACACGGGAAAATATCTTCTCAAGCTCCACTTGCTTTTTGAAGGCAATTTCCTTCATCCTGCTTGCTTTTAGCTGATCAATCCGTTCAACTTCTATCTCCGCCTTCAGGAAAACGGAGAATGAATATAAGCAACAGTTCTCATTCAACCTTAAACAACAACTAAGAAACTAGATTTACCTGTTCAATCAAATCCAGAGCAAGAGCACCAAGCACAGCCACTTCATCAACTGAAGCAGAGATGTTGCAGGTAACATGGTTGAATAATCTTCTTTCTTCTTCAGGAGTGTCCATCAAATTCCAGAGATCAATTAGCTGAGTTGCTAACTCTTGAAGCTGTCAAAAGAGGAAAATGTTAACCTTGAAATTTCATTTATTTGAACAAAGCATCAAGAAGAAAAATGGGTAGTCCACTCCATTTTTGAAAGGCAAAAAGAATGAAAAGAATTGCTGTATACAACAAAGATACCTTATGAAGCCTTTGTTTCTTATCTTCGTTTAGAGCTGAAACCGACTTGGCCAACCTCGATAGTGTGTCATTGCTGATGCTCTTTGACTGCACACTAGTAGTGTCATCTAAGCTTGGATGAACTTCAGTTACAGTACTAAAGAAGTCCATTCCGAGGACAGCACAGAGATCATGCACAGTACTGACAAATTCAAGGACTTTATGCAGCCGGTCACTCTGCAATGTACATAAGTTAATGAATCGATGAACATATAGACTAGAAACGAGGATATCTAAGGCAATGTATTTACCTTCTCCTTTTGAAGCTCTTGCAGCTTCACTTGATATTCATCCAACTTCTTCAGGGTTAAGTCTGACTCATCCACTGCCAGAGCACCTAACTCACTCACTAGCATTCCCAGCAATTTCCCCACTTATCTTCTGAATCTGAGAGAGTACATCAGAAAACTCCTTAACTCTCTCCTCTTTCTGTTTCCACAGCTGTTCGAGTGCAGGTGCAATAGCAGAAAGTTGTTCCTTGATTGTTTCTGATGCCTTCTCAGGCTGTAATCAAACCCAAAGGAATAATGAGCCATCCACCTCACAGTCTCTCATAGTAAACTGTAAACTTATAAGTAGCATCAATGTGCATATAAGGAGTAATGACTTCCTATTATCTATAGAAACTTTGAGTATAAGATGAAATAAGGGATGACTCACAATGTCGACCAAACTTTTGTCCCCAAGAGCCGAGACAAGAGTAGAAAGCTCAAGTTTGGCATCTGACAAGACCTGAAGAAGTTGTGCTCTTGATTTTGCAGCCTGCTCAACCTTCCTATTGTATACATCCAAGCATTCTTGTTCTATCTGAAGAAGCATCTTGTCTCTCTCTTCATCACTTTCACCAACTTCATCCCAAATTTCCTACAATCAATTACAGAACATTTTACAGGTTATATTCCCACAGACCTGTATTAGAAACAAAGAGTTTATGCACAAGAACCAACTCAAAAATCACATTACCTGCAATTTCTGCAGTAAAGAACCACAGGTGGTTTCTCCAAGAAGAGGGTTTTCTGCATCCGTTACTGCCATTTAATCTACCACGTCAAAATAGCGTGCACCAGGGGAACCATTTAATAGACATTCAACACAAGTTTCCTTTGAATCTGGAGCCACACGTGAAACGAACAAACCACGAGTAGAGAACTACATGCAGACCAGCTAGAAACAACACTTTACTAGACTAAATGATATAAACATCTAACAATTAGGAGAAGCTTCAAGAATTATAGTTGTTACTAAAGAATATCATGGAAATAAAACGTTTAAATTTGAAGTGTACAAAGACATCAATTGCAAAGGCATTGGCATATCGAATTGATATAAAAGAAGCTCAAAAGAGAACAATGTCGAGTGCAACTATGGCATTTAGCATACAGACTAAATAATGCCTCTAAATATTTTGTTTTTTAAGAACTGCAGCAAGCGGACAAACAGGCAGAAGTGAAAAGAACAGACTCAATCAATGACTATAGGACCAAAGTGCAATTGATCAAGCATACTTGTAGAAAATTTGGCTTCTCAAACACTGAAATTTTATAAAGACGGAGAAATACAAATTTAATAACTTTTTGCAAAATCATCAGCAATTCAGCATTAAAAAATGTATTGACTTCTTCATCCTCACATTCCTCGATCAACAACCAAAAACCCTTACTTTGTTTCGCTAAAACCGAACAATCAGCTTAACAATAAAAACCCAACTTCACAAATTCGTTTTTTTCTCACGATTCAATTGACAAGAACTAAAAAGCAAGCTCAGAAGCTTTAACTAAGCTCAAACATTCAGAAAAACAAGTGCAAGAACAGCTCCATAAGCTCCCTAGATCTCCCTTAATCCCAACTACAACAAAACAAAATACTAAGAACTGAAAATGCAGCAAAGAAGAAGAATTAATAAGAAATAAGGCATACCCAGATCTTGTTTTCAGCAAAGATTTATGGGTTTTTCTTCTTCAGATCTAAAGCTTTTGATATTTGCAAATAGCAAGTTTGTGAGAGTGAGAGAAGCTTAGACACAGAGAAGAGGAGTGGAAAATGCAGTGTGGGGCCCTTTATTGTATCCCAATGTCCTGACAAATTCTTTTCATGGATAAGTACCCCTGTTTTTCAGGCTATTTACGATGCGACACTATATCAATCTTTATAGTTATGAATTTACCTGATTGTCCCTTGTGAATCATTTATTCTGATTAAGATACAAGTATATTTTAATTTTCAATTTGATTGTAGTTTATAACATGCTTAATAGTTAAAAAAAAATGTTCAACTTATATATTTTTTAGTTTAAAGTCTAACATTTCATTCTGTAATTTAAATTAGGTTTTTTCATCAATGTCCGTTAAAATTTTTTGTTATCTAATAAAAACATGACACATAGCCTTATTTATTTTATTTTATTTTATTTCTTAATTTCTTTAAAAATATAAACTTTTTAGAAAACTTTAAAGTTTTAATTTCTTTCAATCAAACCCTCAAATCGCATCTCCCTCACTGTCTGACACCCCCCACATGTTGGCGGTTTACCGTTCACCACCCAAGCGTCGGGTACCTCATCGTTCATTATCCCCCACCCTCTAACCATCAATTAGAAGCTCAATCGATACCTTTTTCTTTATTGTTGGATGTTTGTCGACGGAGCAATCGACGACTCATTCGCTAATTTTCGACGACGGGATGATAGGGTTTTCAATAGTGCAGGCCGACGAAGGTAATGGTGACCGATAGTGGTTGAATCGGTGGTGAGAGGGGAGGAATTTAGGGATTTAGGGTTTGATTTTCTGGGATTTTAGAAAAATTAAAGATTTTGAGTTTTTTTATAAAATTAAAGATTTTCTGATTTATAAAAAATAAAAAATAAAGAAAATACCAGAATCTGTCGCGTGTTGTTTTTTATTGGATAACAAAAATATATTGACATCTGTCACAGAAAAATTTAATTTGAATTACGGAATAAAACGTTAGGCACTGAAGTGACCCAAAATATATGTTTGGCACCAAATTAGAAAAATGTATAGGTTGTACACTTTTTTATTATTAAGCTTTATAATATAATGTTTAATTAAGATTGTTGTCATGTAATCTGTTGTTTATAATTGTTAATGCAGTATTTCAAAAAAACTAAATCTATAAAATTATAAAACGTAGGAAAGTGTATGGTTTGTTTTGCAAACATATCATTAAATTTGGGGAAAGTGTATGTTTTGATTTGCAAACGCTTATAGAAATTTTAGTTTCGCTTTAGATTTAGGGTTTATGTATTTAGTTTAGAGTTTATGGGTTTAGATGTTTAGAATTTAGGGGTTGTGATTATAATTTAGGATTTATTATTAACATTTAGGGTTTAGAGCTAGTGTTTAGGTTTAGTATAATATGTTATGGATTTAGGTTTTAACTTATAAACCCTAAACCCTAAATTATAACAACTTAAACTCAAATCTTTAAATCATAAACTTTAATTTGATTCCATAAACCCTCCATCCAAGGCACTTGTAAGAACTAAAAGTTTTTACGGCCAGTGCATGGTATGATTACCCTTAATTTTAGTATGTATTTTAAAGAATATAAAATTAATTCTAAGTGTCTTGAATTTATTAATAATGAAAACAACATACTTAAAAAAGAATGATAACACCACCAACAATCAATTGATCTAGTGTGATGAGGTGTTAAGTCTTTCTAAATAATGTTAAAAGTTTGAATCTTGACGTTGAGAATAGTAAAAATTGTATTTAAAAAGTCACTTTTATATTAAGCCTTTACAAAACCTTAATCAGATCAATTGACCAATGAACTAGATATTAGTGATAAAAAATGGTACGACCAAAATTGAAAAATGAGGAGGCATTGAAGGGGAATGGGTAAGAGTCATTGTTACATAGGTTGGCATCACGAATGAAATAGTTGCCTCCCTAATCCCAGTCTCACACGTATAAACCAGAAAGCATCATTAGCATGCGAAGAGGGTGAGTTGGTATTTATTATTAGTGGTTCAAGTTCAACCTTCCTACATATTGTTGTCATAATTAAAAACCTTTGCAAAAGCCTGTTTTCTCCTTCCTTTATTTGTTGATTATTATTATTATTATTATTACTTTGTGTTTTGGTTGTTAGCTTTGCCCATTTCCATACACTTTCCCAATAAATCCATGCACTTCAATTCATTTGAAAATGATGTTCTTTTTCTTCTTTAATTTTTCTTTCAAATGTTAATGGGGATATACTTTCATGGATGAAAAAAATAATATTTATAGAGATTTCTTTCATGTTTAAGAATTTAATTTAATTTGATTTAGGATATAATCGAAGTTTACGTGACTATCTAGAGACAAGGCCTTCTATCCAAATGTTAATTAAGTTTATGTTTTGTGGAAGAAAAACAATGTTAGAAGAAATTAACCTAATTTAATTTAAAATATAATTGATGTTCATGTGACTATTTAGGGACGTTTTTTCGATTCTTATAAAGTTTTCCGATTCATTTAGGCTTTTGAATTAGAACTTTTTATAATTTATTTTACTTTTCAAAACCAATATTTTGAAAAATGTTTTCATTGATAATAGCATTGGAAATTAAAATACAAAAAAAATTCATATGTCCTCGAATTGTAATTTTACAATGGAAAACAATGCTTATCATTCATGAATTATCTGGGTTGGAACTTGTATAACTAGCTCTTAAATTCATTGAAGAACATGTCTTGATTAGACATTTTCATGACTTGTAACAATAATTATTTTATTATAGAAGCCAACAAGTGATTTCAGTGGAAAAGTGAATGATGATCGTCCTAACAGATCTAGATTTAATCACTTTATTTGCAATGTGTGTATTGTTAAAGGGTAAGAATAACTATGAATAAATACTACATTGTAATCACATTTAGACTATTCAAAAAAAAATATTTTGGCTTAAGGTATCATAAGCCCTTAAACCTTTGAAAAAAACCAATAAAGTCCTAATTTTTTTGCACCTAATTAAGCTTTTATACAAAAAAATCATCAATTCATCTTTTTGACCAACGTTGACTGTTAAATCTAATAATTTTTTTGGACCAATTGGTGCAACGTGTCATGTTATAGTGTTGTCACTTAACATTTCCAGAATTTTTTTATTTTATTTAAAAAATTCTCTAAAAGTTACGAAAATTCTAAAAATATAAAAAAAGTTTTAAAAAAACTGTAAATATCACATGAAAGAATTGTAGTGTATCACATGATAATAACATCTCAAGAAAAAAATCAGTCAAAATTGATAGTTAAAGTTGGTCAAAGGGCTTAATTGATGAAATTTTAGAGTATAAAAATTAAATTGGATGCAAAAAAAATAAATTAAAAACTTAATTGATTTTTTTAAAAGTTCAAAAGATTACAATACTTTTAAACCATTATTTTTTGATTGGTCTCAATAAAACTTGTATTAAAATAACAAAAGATTCACATAATATTTTAGTTTTATTCATTTAAATATAATGTGTGTGTCATGTGAATTGTTGTCATGTTCCTCGTGCTAGTGAAATATACTAGGTATTCTTTTTGTCTATTATTCAATTGATAAAGACAATAAATACTATATTTTGTAGCTTTTTTTAATACTTTAAACACTTTATTTTTGACTAAATAATTTCCAACATTGACATGGGATAATATAAAATAGAAAAAGTAAAGAAAAGAGGGGAAAGTGTGAGAATAGTTATAGTCTCAACAAACAATTTTAATATTAAAAACTTTGTGCATTTTAGAGATTTAAAATATTAATTAATTATATCAACAATTAATTGATTTAACAGGATAAGATGTTAAATTCGTTAAATAAAATCATGAGTTTAAATTTTAAGTGTTGTGAATGATGCAAGTTGGATTTATAAAGTTGTACTCATAATAAATTTTTATAATAATTAATTTGAATCAGTTGACTAATAAATCAGATACCAATAATTATAAAAAATTAATTAATTATACATTTTTGAGTTGGAATTTGAAAATCCCATAATTAATACAAAAGTTAGGCAAATGAAGTTTTACTGATGTTTTGGATACTTCACATTTTGATTGACTCAAAAACACGTGGACTATTTTTAATATATTTATTTTCACCAATAATCATGTTTCTTTAGTTTGTTTTTACATTTCACCGGCCAAAATCCCTCACATGGCTTTTGCCTTTGTTTAAATCAAACTCAAAATTACAAAAACCTCACATATAGTATTTTATTATAATATTTGTGTTAAATATAAGGTTTATCATTAATACTATTTTGAAAATTTATATTTTTATGGGTAAATTATATTGTTCATCATTCAATTTTCTTCTCACTCCTATTTCGGTTACTAAGTTTAATTTTTTTTTAATTTAATCACTCAGTTTTTTAATTGCTCCTATTTTGGTCACTTTAGGATGACATGATTTATTTTATTAATATTTTCTTATATAAGTTATATTTTTGGATAAACTACATAAATGACAACCTATCTATGGTAGTGGTCTCAATTTGACAATATATTTTTAATTTTGTCATTATGATTTGTCACATCCCGAAAACTGGCCTAGTCGAAAGACGGTTTCGGTGATCGGAAATTTTAAATCCGATGTGTTAAACGTTTGTAATGAATGGCCATTTCACCCCATCTATTGTAATGAAATCACAATTTGGTCCTATTTGAGTGAATGAACTTCTTTGTATGAAATTCAAAGCCAAGATGCAAAATCTGAGCTAGGCGTATCGATACGGTCAAGACAGTATCGATACGGCCAAACTGCCAATAACTAACTTATTTGTCTGGGCATGAGCGTATTGATACGGTCACGAGCGTATCGATACGGTTCCCCTGTTTTGAATACATTCGAAGTCAAAAGTTGAAAATAAGTAAGCAAGTAGCTTATTCACCTCTTAGCTTGCCTCATCCCCCTACGTTATTGGTTTTAGATGAAAAGATGGATAGCGATCAAATGCCTCAAAATCCTAAAAGAGTCATAAGTTGAAAAGAATTAGTAAAATAAGCTTACCTTTGGACATAGGAAAACATTCTATTGGCCCTTTGTGGTGGTGGGGATTGACCAAAGCCCTTGGCTTTCTTAAATGGGTGGTAAGGCTATCATCTTTTCACCTTTAAACTCCCGAAAGCAAACCCAACACATTGTCTTCCATTAAGCAAGCTCCTTCATTGCCATCTTCAACCTCCAAGCTACGCTAGCACCTCGGTGCAATCTTCGATCTTCATTCAAGTTCAATACTTCGTTTGAAAGCTCATAACTCGGTAAGCAAAACCCCTCATTCGATTTGATGATTCTAATCTTCGTTGGAGCTTAATTTCGAAATTAGGTTTTCTAAGTTCATGTAGAAACCCACGAATTAGGAGTTTTGATTTTGATAATTCAATGTTGTCCCTAAGCTCCGGTAAGTTTGAAATGTGTTTTCGAATCTTTAATTTGAACTCTAATGTAATCCTAACTTTGTGCTAGCTCAAGTGTTGCAGAATGATCCCTTGTCATCTCCAAAGGAAACTAGGCACATTGGAATTTCGATTCGAGAGCCTCGTAATCAAGGTGAGTGTAGTCGTGTCATGGGATAGGCTCGGTTCCATCCTATTGCATTATTGTGGTTTACTATGCATTGTGTCAAGCTCAAGTAGAGCAATCAGCTATGAATTCAAACGGTAAGGTTGGGTAAGCCCTTATGTCATTTTGATATGGTTATGGATATACATGTGACATATGATCCTATATAAATGAACTATGAAAGTGGTATGTTGAAATATGAACAAACTATGTTATCTTATATGAAATTGATATGGCTATATGATGATTCGATGTACACATGTATGATGATATGCTATGGAGCTACGGTTCATTTTCGTTTCTGATATGATATGGCCTACGGGCACAAAGGTAAGAAAATACATTGATATATGTGAACCCTGGACATTTGTGAGTTTTGGATACAATTGGCATGCCATAGGGTTATTTGAGCTCGTATAAGTAAGGGTGGACTACGGTCCGGGGTTACGGCCTATATGTGGGGAAAATAAGGATAAATTGTGTAAGGGACTTATCCGGAGCTACGGCTCAAGGCTACAACCTATTTTCTGATATATGTGTTGGTGTAAAGGGGAATTTGTGTATCCATTTATTACAGTGTCCACTGGAATTAATGTGTGTTTAATTATGCCTATTTTCTGATATATGTGTTGGTGTAAAGGGGAATCTGTGTATCCATTTATTACAGTGTCCACGGGAATTAATGTGTGTTTAATTATGCTATGTTTATGTGAGAATATGATAAATAACCCCAAAGGTTTAAGGCAAGGTTATCTATTGGTGGAAACTAACGAGCCAATATGGCATGGAAAAGGAATGTCCTTTCCTTGGGAAACAATAATTATTGAGATAATTATTGTTTGTGTTTGGAAACACTTTGGATTATTATTTCAACCAATAATTTTCCATGAAAAAGTGTAGGATAACCATAAGAAATTTCGTGATATGTTTGGAAACAAAGATGTCGTAAATAATTCGTTTCAGGATTTAATTCTCACCGTTTTAACGGGTTTGCTTGATATTCAAAACAAGAATCAGCGAAATTGAAATCAAAACATTATTTCCTTTTGATCGAGTTGCTTTGATATCTCTATTTTGGGTTTTAGTGCTACTAATTCCAACGTTTAAAAGAAGATATGATGGAAATAAAATTTATTTCTTCATTAGAATCTTGCGTTGATTCTAATTTTTGGAAAAGAAGATAAATTATTGAATTTATTTTCAAGCGAATCAAGTATGATTTAATTTTGTAAAAGGAAATAAATTATTAAATTTATTTCTATGGTAGAATCATGCGTTGATTCTAATTTGTTAAGGGAAATAAATCGTTGGATTTAATTTTGAGGGAATCTAGAATGATTCAATTTTGGAGATAAATGGGTGGATTTATTTTGATTAAATTCTTAAAGCCTATTTTGATGCATGCTATGAAGTGCGCAGTGTTTAAAAATGACTAAAGAATTGTGAGGGTCGTTGGACCATAAATGAAATATTTCAAATTATTGTGAATCAAAGGTGGTGATTTTAATTAATCACTCGTACTTGGAATGAAATCAAGAATAAAATTCATAAGCGGTATGTTCAAGAAGCTAAATGGAAAATGCTTCAAATGCCATAAGATAGGGAACAAGTCCTCGGACTATAGACTTCCAAATGAGATCAATGTTGTGACAAATTTGGTCATAATAATTGATATGGCGAACGATTGTTTGAAGGAAAATTGTTACCTTCATGATAGAACAAATAAGTGTTTTTCTTTAAAGCAAAGATACTATAGAGAAATTGTTCTCTATGAGTAAGATGTTGAAACGCAAAATTAATAAATTGATTAACTTGGGGAAACTCTATGTGAGTAACGTCACAACATCAAAGGGTACAATGGTCTTGAAGATAAGAATTAAAACTTCAAAACGTGCCTAACATGTAGGGGAACTTGTTCTATCAACTAATAAGACACCATATGAGTTATGGAAGGGAATGAAACCTTCCTAAGACTACATAAAATGTGGGGGTGTCTTGCAAATGTAATATTCCTATTACCAAAGTAAATGAAAATAAACGGACTATATTTTCATTGATTATGTAACAAATATCAATTTCTTGTGTAAAAATAGATTCACAAGAATGTGATAATGAAAACAAAGAATGTCTCATTCTTTGAAATATATTTATAGAAGTTGGTCCAAGTTCAATGGAACGAACCTTGGAGACTATCAATAGAAAATAGTCCATACGTTCAACAAAAAGTTGAAACAAAAACATTGTCATGATGACATAGTTTGACAAATGCGTGCATTAGGATATATGATCCTATGAAATGCTCATTGTTATATGTGACAATGAAATGGTAAATGTACCGATGACATGTTAAATTCAAGATTTGACATGAAAAATATGAGAATGAAACAACTGATTTTGGGCATCCAAATCAAACGGTTATCTGAAGGTCTCATATTGACTCAGTCACACTATGTGGACAAATTCTTGAAGAATTTGACAAGGATGATTCTAGTATAGCCAAAACTCAATTAGACTACTGATCTCTAATGGGGTTATCTCTGTTGATTATGTCAAATCAAAGGATAACGTTGTGGATCTGCTAACTAAAGGGTTAAACTGAGATCAAGTTGAGAAAACATCGAAAGGAATGAGACTAAAGCCCATGGAAATTTAAGGCGCTATGAGAAGGAAAACCCTACCTAGTTGATTGGAGATCCCAAGATCTAGGTTCAAAGGGACAACCTAATCACATAAACCTTGTGCGGTCACTGTGGGGGGTTACTCTCCCAAGTCCATTCCTATGATGTAAACAGTGACTAAAAATAGAATAGGCTAAGCAATGCTTTTAATGACCATTGTGTGCGTCGGTGAAGCCAAGCAACATAAGTCACCTATGTAAGAATGAAGTGGGGCCGCTTCAAGGAGACTATTGGGGCATAGTTCTCTCAAACTTTCGCAGAACCATGTGATTTCCACCGCCATATGGACATAACCATGAGAACTAAACTCGTGCCAGAAATGTAGTTGGAGTATATCATCGTTTACACAAACGACAGAACAGTTCAAGGAAATCACATCTACTGGGCAGCCAATAAAGTAAATATACTTTCACAAGGGAAGGTTCAAGGGTGGACACCTACCTATCCTATGCAACTATCAATCGTAGAAACTATCACCACATTGAGTCAAAATGGTTTTGATAAAATGCATCAATTTCATTCATGTGGGGGATTGTTGGAAAATGTGAGGAAATTGGTTACTTTGAGCTATATTCCGAATGGGTAAATGTGGAGTTTTGAATAAGGATTCGGTTGAGTCTTATTCTACTCTATGAGACCTTTACAACGGTATCTCATATGCTCAAAATAGTTGAGTAATGAATGAGAAATTGATGCCCAAAGTGGGCTTGTGAATTGAGTTAAGGAAAAGGGAAAATCTTATATCCCATATTGATGAGTTACCAAACGTCGAAGATGTTTATATACAAGACTCTACTTGGTGGTTATTGAATAACTCAAGCTTAAATGATATGGGTAACGTGAATGTTTGGACCAGTCGGGCCCTACGTGGGCTTGCAGATATTTTAACCTATTACGAGATAATTTTCCTTAAATATAGCATTTTAATATCTCAAATAAAAGGATAAATGACTGAGGTTATCCTTAAATTTGAATATTATTATTTTTTGAATATTTTAGAATTAAAAGGATAAATATTTAATAAGATATTATCTTTTGATTCAAATATTATTGTGATAATGATATTTGATAAATGAATTTTATTTTAAATAAAATTCAGATAATTCACAAGTTTTATTTCCGGTGAAACTCCTACCCCTATAAATAGCTTGTAAACCTTCTAGGTTTTACACAATTCAAAACGTTTTCTCTCTCAAACTTGCATAGTTTTCTGGTGATAGTCGAAGGCTCGAGTACGTTCGTGATTTCTAAGTGGTGCTGCTGAAGATAACCATCCGCTGTTGTAATCTTGGGAGACCGACGACTGACGACCTCTAGCACCGAAGAGCGGTCGAATCTTTCTTAAGGAAACTGCGTTCCTAACAGGCCTCAGCAACCAAATTTAGTTATTTCGAATATGTGTTTTTCCTTTTATTTCAATTTTCTAATTACTTTAATCTTGTTACTTTATTTATTTTCACATTTATTTCGAATTTAATTGTCTTTTGTCTAACACTAAATTCAGGGGAAGGACCAATTTCACAAATCATAAGTTGCCTAAGAATTTAATAGATGGATTTAAAGCTGCCCCTGAATGTACACTAATGTTTGAGAATGTTTTAGTCATAATTGGACCGTAAGGGATGTTTTGAAGCATGTATGAATGAGATTATAAAACAGAGTAGAATTTTATAAAGAAAAAACTGATTTTAAGGAGGGGACTGTTTTAGGTGTTTGAATGTGCATGTAAAAAAGGACAAATTTCAACTATTTGAACTCTAGTGACTTATTTTGATCATGTACCAGCATAGTTGAATGTAGGAGACTGTTTTTTGAACTCGTATAATAAATTAAGGATTCCCATGAGTGTTTAAAATGTTTCAGGATGCTGTGATTTGATAAGAATGTATTTATATATCTTAGGGTGCTGCCTTGCTTCAACACAAAAATAAAAGGGCTAGATTGAGTGAAATTAAAACAGGGGAAATGTTTCTAAATGCATAAAGATTGTTTCACGAGTCTAGGGACTGTTCTTCATGAAGAAATTTGCATAATGGGCTGTTTTGGAGTGATATATATGTATAAGAATGTATTAAAGGCTGTTTTGTATAATTAGGTGAAACTAGTAAACTGTTTTGTGTCTATAAAACTGAAAATACGTATACTAGAAGTTTGTTTTGAAATGTTATGCTTATGAACGAACTGTTGTGTTTGTATACAAACATGGAGGACTGTTTTGACATAATAAAATACGAATGTAAGTATAATGGACTGATTTGTAGGTAAGTGTATATGAATAAAATTGGGACTGTTGTGTATGTTTAAATATCAATAGTGGACTGTTTTGAATAATAAAACAGTGGGAAAGCTTTAAGAATGAATATAAGAACTGTTTTACAAGTTAGGGGCTGTTTTGCTATTAAATTAGATGTTTGTTGGACTGTTTTTGATATGTATTTGTGTACACATGTTTGGCTGGGCAAATTTGATTAAATGTGAAAGTTAATAGACTGTTTTTGATGTGTATGTAAGTGTATAAGTGTGTCATGGGCTGCTTATACAAATATGATCGAATACTAATGTATTAGGGAATGTAAATATATATATATATATATATATGTGTGTGTGTGCGCGTTTAGAGACTGTTTTGTAAATTGAACAAATTAATTTGGTTTTTAATGATTTGTTGTTATATTTGAGGTACATGCCATGTTATGGAAGAGTAGGAAAAAGTGTAGTTGAAAGCTAGGGAAAATTGTGGATTCAAGTATCCCGTAACTTCGAGAAAAGAGGTGAGTGTAGTTGCATTTGTTCGGGTGACACGGAGTCACTCTGATCTTTACTTCTATTGAATTGTTGTCTTAAATGTTAAAGTAGGGATCATATATGATCATTTTGCATAAGGCTCACATAGAGCATCTGGGATTGGGTTACATACATGGCATTGAAGTCTCATGGCTAAGGTATGCATTACATATGCATCAGGAATGCATTGTATGCTTTATTATGATGTTTATTGATTATGGAGTTAAAGTATATTTATGTATGAACTTTTCTTGAATTGGTATCGACCCTTAATCCTTGAAAGCATAAAATACAAGAAACAACGTCAAGCTTTAAGTTATAAGAATTCATACTCTAGGGAGCTAAAAACTCATCTTTTGCTATAAGATATTAAGAAAAGAAACAAGTAAGATACTTGTGTCATAAGATACCCCCTAACTTTAAAGTATAAAATACGTAAGTTGCCTGAGTAATGGAAGACCTTGGACAATTTGGCATAGTACTGAGGTATATATTTCAGGGACTACGGTCCATGAGCTGCGGCTCGAGGGACGCCCCTTTATATATATGATATATTGGCGACGATAGGAGGTAACGGGGGAGATGATAAGGAGATTGGCGACAGTTTGGTTGGATAGTTGAGAAGTTAGGATTGTTATGTTTCCGACACTAGCCATTGCTATATGCTTTGGGCTATGTGTAACATAAACCAATACGGTCAAAATCAGACCAATACTACTCATGTCCAAATGTGATCCAAGGTAAATGTTCTAAAAGATACAAACTCAAATACTAAGTTTGAAAAGGAAACTCTGATAAGCTTTAACAAGAGCTTCAAAAGTTATGATAAAAATTTCAATAAGCCTTAATAAGGCTATGATAAGATAATCCATGAACTCTGATAAGTTTGATAAGATTTTGAAAGAACTCAGCTTAATCTCTGAAGGAATTTCGAATAAGACTTGAAAGAATATAAACTATAATTAAGCTTCTAATAAACAAAGCCATTTTTAAGCTAACATTAAGATATAAAATCCTAGTGTAATTATATGCTTGAATTTCTTTTGGATTTCCATTTAATATCATGGACCTTATGCTTTGTTGTTTTGATGTCACTACCTCACTTAGGCTATATAAGCCTAATACATTCATCATCATGCATTGCAGATTGATTAAAGCTTGTATATTCCAATCGTGGTCAAGAGTTGCAAGTTACTACCTAAAGTCTCAAGTAGAATCTAGATTTTCTTTAGTTAAAACTCCATAGATGGTGGCATAGTGTTAGTAAAGAAACATGTCAAATAGCCTGATTTAGTATTGTTTTATTCACTCAAAGTTGTAATTGGCCCATCTATTCTTGATAGTGTTTAAATAATTGTTGTGGTTTGCTCAATTTGTTTTATTAATGAGTTTATATCATAGATGAATGTATGAATTAACTAAATGGCTCGAATGAGACTAGTGTCATTGTTTAAATGATAGCTTGATCATGTAATGATTGTTTGTTTGCTTAGGTCGTCGTAGAGATTCTTGACATGGTTAATCCGAATTTCTAAGAGTTTTAATTTCTGAAATCCTGGTATTAGATGCTACTAAATGGCGTGATTCAATCTGATGTGTGATTTAAAAGTGTAGTGAACCAATTAGCTCATATTTCAAATGGAGTCTGATATGATAACAAAGTTAAATAAATTTTTGGTTGATTAGATTTGCATTTTTGTCCCACCTTCGAATGAAAGGTACATCAAGTACAGCTTAGTAGTAGTTATGTTATCAATTAAAGAATTAAAATCATGATTTCATGAAGGTGATAATTGAGTAGGAGGTACGAAACCTATGTATGTGTATACTTGTTAAATTTTTAGTTGATCTCTTGTATGTTGTGTGTAATGAAAGCTCTTATCACGTTTAAATTTAGAATTTCTAAGTTTAGATTAAGTGAAACCTTTGTATATGCTTAATATGATATGTTTAATTTGAAAATACCTATGATATGTTTAATTTGTATATCACGTTTAAATCTTGAGGTGATGCTCATATGATATGTACATAGAAAATACCTATCATGTCTAATTTGAAAGTCACTAAAACTAGTAATTTAGTAAAATAGATGAAATTGGGAAATATTGTGTATTTGTAATATGAAATATGTTTAAAAAAATAATTGAACCAAAATAGATCATGTCCGATTGGTGTCTATCATGTTAATAAGGTCTTATAATCTATTGATGTCTAAGCTATGTTTTGGCGCATCTTTGAATAGGATGAATATAGCCTAACTTAGTTTCTTAAAACTTAGCCCTGATCAATTTTATTTAAGTTACAAGAAACTGATCGGAACACCTATTTACCCTTTTTGTTCGAACCTTACGGTGTAATTGGATCAAATTACTCTTCTATGAATAAATGACCATAATCCTTTTGATCTTTGTTGCAAGACGATCCTCGTATGTCGCTCGAATGTTTGCTTATTGGCTAGGTTACGGTTGATATGATGTACGAAAGGTTGCTTGTTAGTTATGCCTAATCTAGTTGAGGAAAATTAAAAATTGATCCTTGTTCTTTTATGTGCTTTAATAACCTCAATCTTTTTGGAAGGCCCGAATAAAAGTCTTGATTGTGTAAATCTAGCTTTCTTGGTTGAAAAGATTGAAGCTTGAACAATTTTTTATAATTTGGTCACATAATTTCTGGAATGTGTTTTCAGTAATATCTTCAATTTCAGTTTTCTCCTGAACCGGGTTGAGGGTGTTACATTTGAAGATGAAGGGATTAAACCCGAACTAGAATATAAGATGGAACAATTGTTTGGAGTTTTAGTTGCACAAGAGATTCTTAAGTTTACTCCTACTGAGCATGAAAAGGAAACAATATATGCCCCTTCTCCCCCAAATTATAACATTGGTAGTGCTGTTTCTGATTATGATGATGAGAGCAATTTTGTAAACCTTATGCAAGCTAATATGGAATGACAAGAAGTTTGGAACGGTTCTAACTCAATTCATTCCCCTTCTCCTAATTTTAATGAACAAGAAGTTGGAACAAGAAGTGAGAGTAATAAGAGTTCTAAGGTTGAATTGTCTAAGAGAGTTGGAGGATCAGAACTGTTACTGGAGAAACTCGATGCTATGGTTCAAGTTGTTACTGAAAGAAACATTAAAGATATGAAGTTAATGAATGTTGAAGCACGCTCACTCGTTGAATCTTCTCATTCAAATGTTGAATCTTCCCTTACACTTGCTGATTTTTTTAGCGAAATTAGCATCTTTGCCTGGCTTAATACCTAGTACTCCAGAATTTTTTTGCTTGCACCTTGATTGAGGATCCTTAGAAAAAGACTATCCTTAGTGGTCTTCCAGATGACGGTGCTAGACTTAATTGGATTAAGTACTTGTTTGAGAGGGGAAAAAGAACACCATAACAGCTTTAATGCAAGTTGAAATTAGTTTTATTATCCACTTGTAAACACATTTTGAAGTCAACTTTTAGTTAGTATTCATCGAATTTTTGCTAGTTTTTGGTTCTTGAACTTATTTGTAATGTGAAAGTGGTTTATCTAAAGTTAAATTGTTACTTTTAATTATTTATTTTGGCTTCGAAAGCAGTGTTTGTTCTATTAATTTTTTGATGTGAGTTGCAATTTGGAGCAAGTATAATTTGTTTATATATACAAATATTTGTAGGTATGGATCTGCAAGTTATCCGCAGTAGAATACGTAAGAGGCACATAAATAGTGAATTTTAGAACTTGGAAGCTTGTGCATTTGGTTATATATCTCTTTACTATGTAAAGTACATACACAAGGAACCATGCATGAATTCTTTTCAAATAGGAGAAAAATGGATGATAGAATTGTTGAATGGTCATGAAAAAAAATTGTTTTAACATGTTTAGAATGACACAATGCACATTTCGCCAGTTATGCATGGATTTAGAATGCAAGTATGGGTTGCTTCCTTCAGATAGAATATCTAGTTTGGAGAATGTGGGTTTATTTGTATTTACTCTAAGTAAAGGAGCTTCGAATCGGGATGTCCAAGAGCGATTTCAACATTCCGGTGAAATTGTAAGTAGAATTTTTAAAGAGGTTTTAGATGCTAAGGATGGCTTGTCAATGGGCATAATAAGGCCAAGAGATCCTGAATTCAAGAAAATTCCTGCACAAATTGCTAATAACACCAAATATATGCCACATTTTGAGGTAATTTTTAATGGATCTTGTTATTTAATATATGATATTCTATAGTAATAATTTACATCTGATCCGTATGCATATCATAATAAATTCTTTCATTTTAGGATTGCATTGGAGCAATTGATGGTACTCATATAGATGTTATTATTCGTGGGGAAGATCAATTGCGTTATAAAGGAAGCACACGGACACCCATCATTAATATATTAGCGGCATGCGATTTTGATTTGCTTTTCACATATGTGCTAAGTGGTTGGGGAGGATTGGCTCATGATTCTCATATTTTCCTAGATACAATTGGGAACCCACATCTAAATTTTCCAAAACCTCCTACAAGTAAATGCCTTCATTTTAGTTAATCGCATATTCTTATTTGTTTGTGCACATTCATTTTTATTTTTAAAATAAATGCTTTTTAATTTTGTGACTTTTTTTATCATGCTTAGGCAAATATTACTTAGCAAACAAATGATACCTTGAAAGACAAGGCTACTTGACACTATATCATAAGACAAGGTATCACCAATCAGAGTTTCGTGGTGCAAATCCAAGAGGGGCACGAGAAATTTTTAATCGAGCTCATTCATCCTTAAGAAGATGTATTGAAAGGTCATTTGACATTCTAAAGGCACGTTGGAAGAGTTTAGCAAAAATGCCTATATATTCGTCTCAAGATCAAAATAGGATAATTTGTGCTGCATTTGCTTTACATAACTACATCAGATTAAGTAAAGTTCTCGACCCAGCTTCTAGGGTCATAGATTCATATCCGAATTTTATTCCTCTGGAAGCATTTCTGAATACCGAAGCCACTCAAGAAGTTGAGCATATAAGTACTAATGAAATGACAAAAGTGCGTAATGACATCACTACCAGTTTGATGATAGTTAAACGACCACACCATGTTTCTTATATACTCATATTTGTTTGTACTTGTTTAGATATGTATATCTTTCTTGAATATTTTCAATAAACTTGTGTAAAATGATTTTTATGTAACATCTAATGATAAATTTGTAGAATTTTATTTAATTATTCTATTTTTTAATTGTAGATTCTCAAGTATATTTTAGTTAAGAAAATATAACAAAACATGAAAGTGAAGAAAAAAATTGTAGTGTTGATATCTAATACAAGGTTAATAGTATGTATCAATCTCCACAAGGTTAATATTAGAAAATATTAAATTTAAAAAATATATTCAAAATTTTCAAAAGTATTCACTAATTTTCTTAAAAAATTAATTCCTTGTCAAAAGCATTTTATTTGAATAATTTCACCTCAATAAACTAAAGTATTATAAAACATATATGTACCTAACAACTAAATGTATCATACCCTTAATTTTCATTTTACCCATATCGGCTAAGTTTTACCAAACACTTTATATAAACAGTTAATCAAATCAGCTAGTCAAACCAGCTACTACAATCAGCTTGTCAAACTAGCTACTACAATCAGCTATCAGCTATTTGTCAAACACCCCAATGTAATCCTCTATCAGCTATCAATTATTCGCTAATTGCCAAATAGGGCCATAATATTTATATAGTTTTGTAATTAAATTTAAGAGTTAATTGCATTACACGTGCCCACATTATAACCTTCATTCTATATTAGTTCCTAAACTTTTGAATGTTTTCATCCTTAAACTATGGCTTTAATTCTAAACCAGTGCTCAAACTTTTGAACATTTTAATTTCATCCCCAAACTATGACTCTTATTCTAAATTGCTCCCAAAACTTTTGGACATTATAATTTCATCCTTGATCTATTAGTATATTCTAATAACGTCAATTGTTAATAAAATTGTTAAAAAATTAACTACCATATAAACACTGATGTGTGTTATGTAATAATATGATGTGACATAAATGATGATTAATGTTGCATATATTGATAATTTGGTGATGAAATTGGAATGACCAAAATTTTGAGGACCAATTTAGAATGAGGGTCGTAGTTTAGTGATAGAATTAGAATGTTCAAAATTTTAAGGATTAATTTAGAAAGAGAGTCATAATTTAAGGATAAAATTGGAACATCTGAAAGTTTAGAGACTAATATAAAATAAAGATTATAATTTGGAGATGCATGATGCAATAAAACGATAAGAAAATTTAAATCTAGTTGACTTGAGATCCTCGATTCTTTATTCAAGTTTATTCATCTAACCGATCCTATTGGATTGAATTAGATTCAAGTCGACAGTTCCTTTTAATTACTATAGTTCCTTTTAATTACTCGTAAACCCTTTTAATTAGATTATCCAAAGATTAAGGTCAATAAATCTTTTATTTTTGCTTATAGGTCAATAAATCTTTTTAATTACATGTGAACCCATTTTAATTAAAAGATTATTATCTCATAGATTGGCGGAGGGACTTTATTTTTTGGGTTTATTATTTAAGGGTTTAGGGTCAGAGGTTTCAATTTTAAAATTTAACTTTGGATTAGTCACATTTGCGTAAAAACACTTTACAATGCTTGTGTATGGAATAATTGTCCTTAATTAAATTATCCAAGTATATTCATCTAACCAACCTATATTTTTGAATAATATGCTAACCGAATTTATTAGAAGCAAAATAGAAAAATATTACAAACTAAAGAAAAATATAGCAGAAAAAGTAATAAAACGAAGTAAAACTAAATTGAAAAAAAAAACTAGAAAACTAAACATCAGACCAACAAAACACACCTCCAGTAAGTTACAATGATGGAGATGAGATGAAACACTGCAGAAAATGAAGTATGATACAAACCTCTTTGCCTCTATACGACAAGCCCGATCAATGCCCTAAAAAATTTCCCACAACCTCCAAGGTCGCCTATGCACCTGTAGGACCCATCCCAAAGCAAGTTGAGAATCCGACTCCACCAAAATGCACTGATCCGACCATCTAGACCCAGGGAACATAGATAACACAAATTCAATCACTCTTAACTCTGCCTCATTCAATTCAATACACCCAAGAGGACCAGAAAATAAGGCTAAAATCGTGCCTTGTGCATCACGCAAGATCCCACCAAAGTCGGACGATCCTGATTTACCCTGAGTCAACCCATCCATGTAACACCCCTGACCCGAATGTCACAATCCCAAACCAAAACTGTAAAATTTCTCAAACTGGATTTAGCACTAACAAGTTATTTTCCAAAACATTTAGATCCATTAATTGAAAACATAGATAAACAGTTTAAATCATTTACAAAGAAGCTCCACTTTAAATCAAAACATTTAAACGTTTGACTTGAATAATACAATTTCATAAATAAGGGTTATAGACTCGAACATGTAAGGTCTTATGAATAATACTCCGAAGACCTCCACTTGCTGGAATTTCGTACTAATAATGCTCATCGATCCCACGATCCAACGATCAACCTACGCACGGAAACAACGATTCCGAGCGCTGAGCTTACAAAGCTCAGTGGTACACATTTACTCTACTATACTTCATGCTAATCATAAACATAAGCATGCAAGCTAGTACGAGCAATAAGGAGAGATAAACAAACACATGGCGCTGCCACTAGCCGCCTAAACACATGCTCTTATCATTTCTCATATATGGCCCACAAGGCTCAACCATACTCAGGATCTCACTAGATCATCCAAGAAAGCACACGAAGTCATAACTACAAACCTAGAGTGAGGCCCAGTGTCACACAGCGTCGGGAATATACACTTTGAGTGAAGCTCGGTGTCACACAGCCTTGGGAACGTACACTCTCTCTGGATGAGGCCCAGTGTCACACAACCTCGGGAACATACACACATAATCGGCATCTCCCCTTGAGTATCATCGGATGAGGCCTGGTGTCACATATCTTTAAGAACGTACATCCGACATCTCTAACCATAATGTTGCAATACTCTATCTCTAGGTATCCGGATCCCACCAAACAACGGTGACTCAACCATAAAAGTTCCCATACTTGGCACGTCACAACACACGATCCACCAAGGATCCTTATGGTTTACTATTACAAACTAGTCACCCAACATTTACCAAGTTATTACTCATTATCGAAGTGTACACTAGTCATCTTCATTAATCGTTCATTAATCCATATTATTCCATTAATATCTCAAGTCAGTTTCCATCTTTTCATTAGCATTATTAATTTATTCTGTTTGGTGGGCACCAGTACTCGAACACGAGTGTCGATATGATACCCCGAGTAATGGTACTCAAATGCATACCAATACATATATTACTTACTGGAAATACTAGATTTCCTCAATTACTGGTACAGGTCAACCCGTACTAATACGGACCTTAATCATATACCAATACGGCCAAAGCTCGTACCGATACCCCATTCACGGGTTCGCACACTTTCCTCGAATTACGATATTTATCATACTTTAGTCGATCCCTAAAGCTTATGAAAGACATTAGGGTTTGTTTACTAACGCATTCCATTAATTAATATTAATTACCAGATTTATGATCATTTATTCAAGTATTACCAAGTATCATCCATTTAATATAATTTTCATCAAATCTCATCAATCTACTCGAACAAGCATACAAGCCATCTCAATCATTTCAATCAGTCAAACAATCATCAATTAATTATACGAATATCTCGAACGGCCTTACACAGTCTCTAAAGCCTCCACGAGTCATATCATGTTCACAACATCATCATGCCTCTCGCACAGATATCAAAACCCATACTATAGGTCTCCAAACATGCATATTCATCGTCCACCTCATTTACAGATACTAACACTCAAGGAAATCATTTTTATGATGCTCATGAAGTAATAGGAGTTCGAGGTGTACTAACCTTAAGATGATATCGCTAAAATTTTCATTTGAGCTTCCCGAATACTCCATTCAACCCGATAATCGATCCCGAATAATCTCCGTATACCAAACAATATAATAAGTATCACTTAAATACATATTTTAAAGAATCTGAAGGGTCAAATGTGTAAAAATAGCTTATCGAGTTCGAATTTGGCAAAACGAATTGCGCTATTGGATTTGGAACGTCGGGAAACCTCTAAGTAGGGTCCCATAGAAAAGTTAACGTTGGTCAATGGAGGTGGCGGCGGCGGTCAACGATTAAAGACGGCGGTTAACGGTCAACGTCGGCACGGAGGTGACTGATGGCTCAGCGTGTAGCTCGAGTTACAGCTCAGCTTGGGTCAGGTTCACAGGCCAGCTCAACTAGCTGGCCCAACGGCTCAAGCCTAATGGCTCGACTTAAGTCGGTTTAGCTGCCCATGCGGCTAGACGTCGCCCACGCGTAGGGGCGGCGCATGCGGTAGTTTTCGATGGCCAGAAGGTGACGGCAAATGCCCAGATCGACTCTCTCGGCGCTAATGAGCATGATGGCGGCCTTTGTTCTTCTTTTTTAGCCCGCTAACCCCCTCAACTCAATAACCCAAAACTTTTCTCCTCTCACCCTCTCTAAAAACGGCTCCGGTGACGACGACACTGGTATTGGTGAACTCGTCTCAACG
This sequence comes from Hibiscus mutabilis, assembly GCA_019671005.1. Lineage (NCBI taxonomy): Eukaryota > Viridiplantae > Streptophyta > Magnoliopsida > Malvales > Malvaceae > Hibiscus > Hibiscus mutabilis. The sequence continues at coordinate 5,150,115 of CM033727.1, read as the reverse complement.
AGATGAGCACAATGGTGGTAGAGGTGTCGACAACGGACGACCGAATCTCTGTAGATCAAAGTTGTAAGTTGGGGAAGGATAGGAAAAAGAAAGGTGAAAAAATGTGGAAATAAGGAGAGGGGGAAGATAAAAAACTGATTTTCCCTCACCCTTTACCCTCTTTAATTCAAACTATCATCTTCCTCATTTATTTTCCACAAGGCCCAAAGCTCGGGTCCAAGACCTAATTTGCTAACCCGATATTTGGGTCGTTACAATCCACGTTAAACTTTAAAGTACCATTTATCGGAGGCTCCCAAATCACCTCCACATGGCTTGTACTCAAACCCAAATTTGCACAACAGGAACTCGGACAACTCCACAACATAACCTCACTTATGTTTACGCCATCCCTTAACGTCTTCACCCAATAGAACGAATGTAGTTTTATCAAGAAAAATATCTCATCCAAAGGTAGCCTTTTATCATTAAAAATAAACTCGTTACGCGCTAGCCATACCGACCGTATCAATGCTGCTATACAAGACACCCACCATTGACACATATCACCAAAGAACAAACAGTGAAAGTTGGGCAAGAAAAAATCCGCAAAAGAATGCGGCATCGGCAAACTCACATTCCACCACATCTTGAGCCCCTCCCATAATTGTTGAAAAAAGGTACACGAGTACAAGAGATGCTCGACCTCCTCGTCCATTCCTTCACACCACACGCAACAACCTTGGTTCTCGCCCAAAGGCACACCACGAGCCTTCAAAAACGAAAACGTCGACAAACGCCAAAGCCAAGCAAGCCACAAGAATGCTTGGACCTTTGGTGGAACAAGAATTCTCCAGACAAAGCAATTTCCAAAATAATGATCACCCGCCCTATCTAACAACAATAGCCTAGAATATTCCTTAATCGAGAACCTACCATGCGAATCAAGTTTCCACAATAGAGTATCTGAGCACCCATCCCGAATCACCCAAGCCCCTACCAACGTACGCAACTCCTTTACTTGCCTTGATTAAAACGACTGTAGCTCTCTATGAAACAACATAGCCCGTTGCACATGAAAAAATGAACCATCGATCGTATAGTCTTACATCAATGCTAGCTTGTTCGACACAATGGAAAAAAGCCTTGGATATATATCATTTATGGATGCTTAACACACCAAGGGTCAAACCAAAATAACACGCTACTGTTATTGCCAATCTTCCAAAAAAATTTTGAAACATCCAAGTGAGCAGCCATGACATCCGAACAAGCCGTCGTAACAATCTGCTTCTAAACGAGAGACATAGAGCCACGATACAGCGTGTTAAATTGCCGCCACTGTACATTTTCACCAAATTTAGCTACGATTATCAATCTTCACAGCGATGATGTATATGTGGCATAATGCCATGACCATTTTGACAACATAGCCAAATTACGGACATGTAAATCAGCCACCCCCAAAACTCCAAGCAGTCGCGGACAACACACAATCTCCTTTAGAAACCAAAAACAAACCCATATAGAACACCAACAACGAAGAAAGCACTGCATTCACCAAAGTCACATGTGCCGCAAAAGAAATGGATAATTTTTTCCAACCAGCCAACTTCTTACGGACATTGGTTATAACCAGTTCCCACATAATCCTATTACGCGAATTTACACCTAAAGGCATACCTAAGTAAACAAACGACAACTCCCCCTTTTGACAGCCCAATATTGATGCAACCGGGTCAAACAAATTATCCTCAGCACCAATAACAATCAAAGAGGACTTACTAAAATTTATTTTTAAACCCAAGCATACCTGAAAACATCTCAACAGAAACTATGAGCACAATCCATCGTCGTCTCAAAGAACAAAATAGTGTCATCCGTGAATTGTAAATGGGATAATAACAAGCTTGCGGCAAAATCCACCCCCTGAATCAAACCCGCATATTCAGCTTTAACCAACATTTGATGTAGCGCCTCCCCAACAATCAGAAAAAGTAATGGCGACAAAGGGCAACCTTGTCGAAGCCCTCGCCCCATGCCAAACTCCTTGGTTTAACAAGACTAACATCCAAACAGTGCTTATACATTCCCTAATCCACAACCTCCAAGTCGAGCTAAGACCCATACATTGCATAACCTGACCAAGAAATTCCCACCTTACGCAATCGTATGCTTTTGTGAAATTGAGCTTAAGAACAAAACCTCCCACGACCGGTTGTCGCATAGTGTGAATCACCTCATTTGCCAAAAGAATGTCGTTGACAATTTATCGCCCATTCATAAAGGCCGACTGGTGATCGCTTATTAATCCTCTCAAGACCAATTGCAACCGACTCGCCAATAGCTTCGCCAAAATCTTATAGATCGAATTCACTAAACTTATTAGTCGAAAATTTCTTATCACCATCGATGACTCAACTTTAGGGAACAACACTAAAAACGTATAGTTCACACATTTAGCCAATTTCCCTATCGAGTGAAAATTTGCAACAAATCACATCGCGTCCAGCTGCAACCCAACTCGTTTTGAAAAATGTGATACTAAAGCCATCCGGCCCTGGGGATTTCGAACCCGCGAATAACCTCCCATACCTCATCCACTATGAAAGGTGCCACAAGCCTGGAGTTTTCCTCCTCGAAAATTTGCGTAAAATCACCTTCAACCTTCCAATAGCTCAACCGAACCTTCTTTGCAAAATGTTTAGAGAAAGCTCGAACCACATATGCCCTCAACCTACTCGGATCTGTCTCCCACCTACCATTCACGTGTAATCCCAATATTGAATTTTGGACAGCCCGAATCTTCGCCAAACGATGGAAAATGTTGTATTCCTATCACCTGAACGCAACCAAGTCACACGAGATTTTTGACGCCACAATACTTCCTTTCGTTTCAAAGCTCGCCACAATTGTTGCATTCAAACCCTTTTTTATAACACCCTCGACCTAGATGTCACAATTCGGCCTCAAGCCCAAACCAAAAATCATAAAATTTTTCAAACTAAGTTTAGCCCAAACAAGTTATTTTCCAAAACATTTAGATTCAATAGTGAAAACATAGATAAATAAATTAAATTGTTACAAAAGAGCTCCACTTTAAATTAAAACATTTGATTTAATTAATACAATTTCAAAAGAAATATTTACAAACTCGACCACATAAGGTCCTATGAATACATAGCCCCCTAAACACAAGTATCGTACTCTGAAAGCCTCCACATGCTGGAATCCCGTATTGATAGTGCTCCTCGATCCCACAATCCGATGAGCAACCTACGCACAGAAACAATGATTCCGAGCGTTGAGCTTACAAAGCTCAGTGGTACACATCTACTCTATTATACTTCATGCTAATCATAAACATAAGCATGCAAGCTAGTACGAGCAATAAGGAGAGATAAATAAACACGTGGTGCTACCACTAGTCGTCTAAACATGTGCTCTCATATCATAGCAATCATCACATATAGCACACAAGGCCCAACCACACTCGAGATCTCACCAGATCATCCGAGCAAAAGCACACAAGTCATACCACAAACCTGGAGTGACGATCGCATCCACACAGCATCGGGATCATACACTCCGAGTGAGGCCCGCGCCTAAATAACATCGGGATTCTACACTCTGAGTAAGGCCCATGTCCACACAACATCGGGATCCTATACTCGTAGGGATGAGGCTCGCGTCTACACAGCATCTTCGAATGAGGCTCGCGTCCACACAACATCAGGATCTTACATTCGAAAGTCTTCAACCATGGTGTTGCAACACACTCAAACTCCCGCTGGGTATCCGGATCTCATCAACCAACGATGACTCAACCACACAAGTGCTCACACTTGGCACGTCACAACACACGACCCACAAAGGGTCCCTATGGTTTACTACTGAAAACAAGTCACCCAACATTTACCAAGTTATTACTCATTATCGAAGTGTACATTAATCATCTTCATTTATTATCTTTATTAACCTATATTATCTCATTATCATCTCACATAAATTTCCATCTTTTATTAGAGTTATAATTTATTCGATTCAATGGGTACTGGTACTTGAACACGAGTATCGATGAAGTACCATGGGTACCGGTACTCATATGCGTACCGATACAGATATTACTTACTGAAAATCCTAGATTTCCTCAATTACTGGTACGGGTCAATCCGTACCGTTACAAACCCTAATCGCGTACCAATACGACCAAAGCTCGTACCAATACCCTATTCACAGGTTCGCACCATTTCCTTGAATTATAATTTAGAACACTTTACTCAATCCCTAAAGCTTATGAAATTTATTAGAGTTGGTTTACTAACGTATTCACCCAATTAATATTATTTACCGGCTTCATAATCATTTATTCAAATATTACCAATAATCAGTACATTTATTATTATTTCCATCAAATTTCATCAACCTATTCGAGTAAACATACAAGCCATCACAAATATTTCAATCATCAAATAATCATACGGGCACCTCAAACGACCATAAACAGTCTCTAAAGCCTCCACAAGTCTCATCATATTCATAGCATCATCATGTATCTCATCGATATCAAATCTCATACTATCGGTACACAAACATGCGTATTTATCAACAACCTATTTTACAGACACTAGCTCGTAAAGCAATCATATTTATGATGCTCATGAAGCAATAGGAGTTCGAGGTGTACTAAACTTAAGCCAATATCGCTAAAATCCTCATCTGAGCTTCCCGAATATTCCACTTGATCCAGTATCCGATCCCGAATAATCCTCGTATAAAAATGAATACGAAAATACATTAATTTCAAGCATCCCTTATTCAATTCACAAGGTCAATTGCATAAAAATAGTTTATTGGATTTGAACATGGCAAAACGGATTGCGCCAATGGATCCGAAACGTCAAGAAACCCCTGGGCAGGGTCCTCTAGAAAAAGTCACTGTCGGTCAGAGCTGGCCAACGGCCTGGTCAACAGTCTGGTGATCCGGTACGGCGCGGTGCATGGTAAGCCCGGTGTACCCTAAGTGCATGATCTGGTGCGGGGGAGTGTACATGGAAGATGGTGCACCCGCATGACATGCTCTAGTGTAGGCGGGTGTACGTGCACCCAAGTGTGCACGATCTAGTGTGGCGCGGTGCATCGCAGCATAGTGCACCCGCTTAGTCAAACGCACGCCCATCTTCGACGGTGGCGTATGAGGCATGATTTGGAGGTCTGACGGCTGCGGCGAGCTCCAGTTTGACTGTCTTGACACCAGTAAGCACGTCGGTGACCTCAGTTTCTGGTTTTAACCGCTGGAGCTATCGCTTCTTCAACATATCGAATATTCTCTCTCTCCACCCCCTCCCGTGGCAGCTCTGCTGGCGACACTACTGACACCGGTAGACTCTGGACGGCGAGTAGAACATGATGATGGGGGCGGTGTAGCACACAGCGGCTCTGGTGGCCATAGATTGGGGCAAAACCCAAGGGGGAGAGAGGGGAAAAATAAAAAGGAAAAAAATGAGAAAATGTTTGAGATCCTTTTTCCCCTTTTTGACTGCCAATCCCTCTTTATTTTCTCTCCCAAAATAAGATTAGGCAAATTCCTTAATGAACCCACTTCTTAACCCTTGTTTTTCTCCCAAGTCCATAACTTTATTTTCTTTAGAGACTAAACCTCAAAACATCCATCCCATCTTTAATTTCTCATCCGTTTTAAATTAAATCCTTAGACTTAATTATGCTAACCCGAATCTGAGGTCCAACTCGAATACCCGAAAGTCAGGCCATTACATTCTTTGTTCCACCAAATCAGCCTCCCTCTCACTCAATCCCAAATCTCCACCCGCAACTTCAATTTGTTTCTGTAAAGACGTGATTGCCTTATCAATATCCCCGAACTCAGTCTTGTTCAACACTCGAAGAAATTGTTTTAACTATTGCAACTTCACCATAATATTATCATTACCAATTCCGAGCCCTGATATTTGGCACCACTCTTCTGCAACAACAAATATCATCATGCACCCATCTACCTTGAATCATAATAAAATGCCTATCCAATTCTACCGATTCCATAATGAATCGCGATCCCTCCCAAATAGCCACAATACCGCCCGAAGCCCCAATAGATGGCGAAAACACAAATTCGTAATTGCAATAACCAAAGACGATAACGCTTCAAGTTTAGACTCTTGTAACAACACCATATCCACCCATTGTTTCTTGAGAACATCACGAACTCCTCGTCTCTTCGATGAGTTTCCTAACCCTCGGATGTTCCAAGTCATAATACGCATGATTCACAACTCCCTAGCCCCCTCGGAAATCACACGAGAGATGTCCTTAATAATATCCTCTTCACGGCCAATTGACTTGATACCAACGATACTCCCCAAAGCCATTGTCGCCTCTATCTGTCGACGCAAGACCGCTTGTCTATTATGAAAGTCCGAATCCGACAACGATATGTTTGCACAATCTATACGCGATCGTCTAGCACCTTTTCTCGGCCTACCACGATGAGCCTTGCCCACCAAATTACCCCCAAAAACAGCACCGACAAACTTCACCTTCCTAATGTTCCCGTTTATCTGAATAGTTTCAGTCCCCGCTGTATTAGCTTCCAGCACAGAGTTAGAACCCAAGTCAACTTGTTTCAAATTTTCACCCTTATCCACTGGTTCACAATTCAATCTATTTTCAACCTTATCAACTAATTCACAATTCAAACTATCATCCTGAATCTCTACAACCCTAATAGGACTCACGGCCTCATTCACCCCATCTATCCGAGTACCCAAAGCCTGTTGATCATCATGGTCACTCTCCTCTTCCGAACCATTGCCATCACTAATAACGCGCAAATCCTCCTGACGATCGTCCTCCCAAAGCTGATTCGCACGCCAAGCATCGGATCCAGGTGATAGACTGACAGTCTCCCCTCCACCCAACACCCGCCCCTCAACTTCCTCGACTCCCAGAATTGATTTCGACTGAACCTCATTCTCATCCTTCAGCAAATTCGAGACATGAGAGTTGGCACTTTGATCATCCGGATCATCCAAGTCATCCGAGTGTGTCGATCACATACACTCACATTCCAAAAACGGCCCACACATGTCCAATTCCATGATACGCAACGGATACGAATGGCCCTCCACCTGCAAAGTAACCGAATCCTCAATCTTGGCCAAATGATTCGTCTCAAACAACATCCAGCCGCGTTCAAAAGACGATGGTGATAGAGTATCATCATCAACTTGGACCAAAAACCCCCATATTCCCGCAATACCTCCAATCGAAAGCCAAACACGCTGCGAATCCAAACCTAAATCGGGGGACCAAAGCTCTAAACGTGAGAACCACACTCGGCACTCAGGGCAATTCAAAACATTATCCCTTACGCCAGTATTCGTAAACATCAATAAAATCAATGAGCCCGCGATCCTTAATATTGAGAAACCTTGCAATTGATCCACTTTTAGCGAGCATCCAACTCCCTAATACTCCACGGCTGCTTGCACCATCCCGCCGCGCAATTTTTCAGAATATTCACTTTTTCCTCATCAACGGATCCTTGAACCACTCGATCAGTCTCGATTACCCTTTTTTGTTTCGACAATACCCGATCATCCTCCTTAACCACTTGACCTGCCTCCCTAGCCATAGAATCTGAAAACGCTCGCTTCCGTCTCCAAAACGAGTCCCTACCACCATATTTTGCCGGAGATACCCTTAAACAAGAACCATAAATCCATGTCCCATTTAGGCGTTCAAAACAGAGCTGATTAAAATATAAAATTCAAGTTAAAATTCAACCCAATCTTTTCAATTATTTGTGAAACATAATTAAGTTATAATTCAGGTTAATCCAAGTTTTATTTAAACTCTGAAATCATCACATTACATGTGATTAGATGCCGACCTTCCTCTCTCTTAAATTAAAAATCAATGAACTTCTTAATTATCATCAAGTCATTCGGAGGATGGAACAAACTAAAATATAAAATTCCCCGGTTGTTACAGCTTAATGTGAACGTATTTGTATGTACATATATATATATATATATATATATATATATATATATATATATATATATATATATATATGATTGTTGAAGCACGTACTTCGTACCATCATCATCAGTTACAAGATGGCGATACCATGGCCAAAGCATTTCTTTCTTCCCCTTTTAACAATCTTCATCGTCTATCAAGCCTCTAATATCTTACCATTTTTTCGAACCAACACTCTGCAAATCGATTACATTCGACCCCCTCCTTGACCGCTAATCGACACTCCACATCACGGGTCCGAATCCGACCCTCAACAGGTACATATTTCTCTTGTAGGTGAAGATTACATGAGAGTAACTTGGGTTACAGACGATAAAGACGTACCGTCGGTGGTGGAATACGGGAAGATTTCCGAGGAATATGAAGCCATTGCTGAAGGAGAAAATACTTCGTATACTTTCCACTCTTACACTTCTGGGAACATCATGTTAAGGTTGGACCACTGGAGCCATCAACAACTTATTACTACAGGTGTGGAGGACATGGTCCTGAGTTGTCCTTCAAGACACCACCATCAACTTTTCCTATCCAATTTGTTGTCGTTGGTAAGTATAGATTTAATTATCATTATTTTTGAATTTTTAGAGAAAATTTCTTAACTGTTATTATTTAATGTATCAATATTTGAAAGATTATATTTATACATGTATAATTATTTTTCATGCAAGTATTGAATACTTGTAGTTTCATTTTCTAAAAATAAAGAGTTAGGAGAATATATAAATTGTGAAAAATCTTGATTTATACGGTAAAGACACTTGAATAGAAATTTCATGCCATTTTTAATGCTCATATTTATGCCCCACACTAAAAACTTAAATTTATAATTTAAGGTTACGGTTAGAGTTTAGGATTAAAGTTTAAATTTTTTTGGGTAATGTGTATGTTTTATGGTTCAAGGTTTAGAAAATACCATTTATCTCCATCAAGGTTAAAGAAAATACCATATATCTCTTGATATCTAAAGTAAAATTTAAATTAAAAGATATTTATACATTTTTATTATTTAACATATATTTTCTTATTTTATTCATTTCCCTCTGTTTTAAAGTACAAAATAAAAATTTTAATTACTTTAAAATTATATTGAAATGCTATAAAATGGAATTATATTTGACTTTAAATAAAAATAAATATTTTAAATTTATATTTAATTATAAACCAAACATGAGATGAATTTATTTTATATTAAGTATGATTATTTAGAAGGTTTTATTGAAAATAATTAATATATAAAATCAAAAGAGAAAAAACAATAAAAATTTATTCATATCAAATTTAATGTATAATTTTTTGTGACAAATCCTAATTCTAATCTTACCTAGAGGGGAGGGGAAGGGGGACTCTAGGGAAAGATTAAGGAAGAGAGTGCTCCTAGTAAGTCTAAAACCCACGAACTAAAGAAATATAAGGGAACAATTATAAGAGCTTGGCCAATCAGCCAAGTGTGATTGCTCAAATCTAATGTTTAATTAAATTCAAATTAAGTTTAAAATTCATATCATGTATTTACATTGAAAATGGAAAAAACACAATAACTTTTAGTTAAAAAACCCCCAATATTTATATAAACGTGATTATAATATACGTAAAAATGCAGAAAAAAAAAGCATCTTTTCATTCTCGTTCCCTTTTATGTCTCAACACTAAAAATTAGAATATAAGTATTAACCCTAAATTTTAAATCTTAAAATCTAAACTCCTAATTCTCTAAACTTTAATCATAAACCCTAATCCTAAACCTTAATATTAAACCCTAAACTTAACTCTTTTTTAATGTGGAGACGTATATAAAGGCACAAAAAAATAAAAAAAAAATATTCAAAAATGCAGCGAAGATTTGTTGTATGAAGCACGAGTTGATGTTGTTTTTGCCGGCCATGTCCATGCTTATGAACGATTTGTAAGTCACTGTTTTGCTCTTCAGTCAATTTTCTAACTGCACAATTGATACTAAGAATCTCATCATTTTCCTTCCGTTAATTCTTTTAAATGTTTTAAATATATGGGTAAATTATGTAAATTATCACTGAACTTTACTCTCAAACTTATTTTGGTCTCTAAAGTTTTAAAACCCTCAATTTACTCACTGGTGTTTAGAAATTAAACGTTTTTTTGTCATTTTTTGATGACGTCTATTTATCGGCGAACGAAAAAAATTTCTTAAATCTAAACGGTGAAAAATTTCGTCGTCACGAGAAAAGCAACATAGTGAGAAACAGACTACATCCGACGACAGAGAATGAAGATCGAAGAGAAAGAAATCAGAAGATTTTTGGCTGACTCGTGAACTTATAAGCACTTTCCAACAAAAAAGAGATTGAGTTCAGACTCAGGGGATCGAGACGAAATGACTGATGATATTTAGGACCGAACGATCACTATCTATGACCGTTTGGGGTTTGATAGTGACAAAAAAAATTCAATGCCTGAACTTCATTGGGTAAATTGAATATTTTAAAATTTTAATGACTAAAATAAATTTAAGAGTAAAGTTCCGTGGTAATTTACGTAATTTATCCTTAATATATTTTAATGAGTATGGGACACTATATTAATATTTTTATGGAATAAAAAATAGTTAGTTTTATATTCTTCTTCTTTTAATACTTGATTTGTTGCATACTAGAATCTATAACAACAGGTATGACCCATGTGGCCCGGTGTACATAACCATCGGCGATGGAGGAAACCAAGAAGGGCTCGCATATGAGTAAGCAACATTGCCTCATTAAATTACATAAGCCAAGACCCTAAATCACTTCCTCCTAATTCTAATTACCAAATCCATTGACCATCGCGACAAAAAATTTCTACCCATTTTCGGTGTCTCTTTTTTATGCTCAACACTAAAAATTTTAAATTTTAAGCTCAAATCTTGAATTTTAAATCTTAAACTTTAAACCCCTAAAATTATACCTTACCCTAAATTCCTTAAACTTAAATCCTAAACATTTATCTTAAACCTTAACCTTAAACTTAAATTTTTAGTATGAGACATTAATAGAAGCACCGAAAAGAGGCAGATGATTTTTATTCCTCGAGTCACATAAAATTTTAATTCAATTTATTCATATAATTATTTAGAAAAACATTATTTATCCGATACACTTGGATTCAAATAAGCCATTATTAACACACAACTATAAACTAAAACAATATTGATGTTTTATTGTTTGCTTGATATGACAATCCACCGTGCAGCTTTGAGGATTCTACACCACTTTCGCTTTATAGGGAGGCAAGCTTTGGGCATGGTCGATTCAGAGTGGTAAGCAAAACTCGTGCACATTGGTCATGGCATCGCAACAATAATGATTCCGATTCATTTGTTGCCGACAATGTTTGGCTACAAAGTTTAACCACCGTCAGATCGTGTTGGCCGAGTACAGTCGATAAATATGAATAGGGGTCTAAATGAACTGAGCTTGAACGAATAATATTATGTTCGTGTTTGTTTGTTTAGTTTTAAATGTGTTCATGTTCGGTTCTTGTTCATTTAAATTTTTAATATTGTGTTCGTGTTTGTTTATTTATTTTTGAAGGTGTTCGTTTGTTTAGTGTTCACGAACGTGTTCGTTTGTGTGTTCACGAACGTGTTCATTTAAGTGTTTTTAAACGTGTTCATTTAGTCTTCACGAACGTGTTCATTTATTCATTCTCGAACATGTTCTTTTTTATGTTCAAAAATATTAATTAAATTAACAATAAATAAATAAAACAAAAGCAACAAAATAAAACTTACATTTTAACATGAAGTTATATAACATCTTTAGCAATAACAAAAAGTAGTATTTAGATACATCTACAAGCATTTTCATCCTATAAACGAGTCTATAAACGAGCTTATAAACGAGCCTATAGACAAGCTTGTTCATGAACATAAACGAACCGAACACACTTCTGTTCGTGTTCGTTCGTTTATTAAACGAACATAAAATTTTGTTCATACTCGTTTATTTAGCTTAATAAATAAACGGTTCACAAACGATTCGTCGAACGCTCTATTCATTTACACCCCTAAAGATGAGTTCAAAAATAACAATATTGATCAACTATAATGTATGCATCTCGTTTGCGCAACATTAGAACTATAATATGAACATATAATCACCTTTAAACAATTAAAAAAATATCGAAACCGTAGTTTATTTAGATTTTGAAAATATGCTTTACTGTCCTACGAAATGGGATGTCTTTTTTCTCCATCAATACCGTTAGATTTTAGGGTAAATTACATTAGAGATCATTTAGTTATAGGTTTAGTAATAAACACTATTCTTTTTGTCAAAGTAACAATAGAGTCACTCAATTATAGGTTTAGAAACAAACATGTCACCCCTTCTTTAAAAAGTAATAATTCAGTCACTTAATTATAGATTTAAGTACAAATATGTCACTCAATTAAAATTTTGTGACAAACAAGTCACCCTGACAATAAAATAGAATGTTGTTATTTCTAGATAAGTCAAGTTTGAGCAATTTGTCTATATGGTGTGTGCACATTATTAAAGAATTAGGATTAATGAACAAAATTATATTCAAGGACGGAGCTAAAATTTAGAGTGGAGACAAACTATAAATGTTTAGAAGTGGGGTAAATTTATAAATAAATTATTTTTTAAAAAAAAATTAAATAAAGAAACAAAAATAGAAAAAAAATCGGGTGAAAAGGCCACCTTACATAGTTCCGTCATTGATTATATTGTACTCACACGAGATTGTTCAAAAAAATAATAAATCCTTCAATTATTTATAATATCGGTCAGAAAATTTAATCACGTGTAATATGAATACCATAAGCCTTGTACTTATTTTTTTCATATTAAAATTAATTTATAATCAGTCCACCATCAATTAAAAATCAATTATTTAGGTATTTACACTTTTTTAACACATACTTCATATTATTTTTCTGACAAACATACTTCATATTATAACTAAACTCAATTATCTTTCTTTAATCACATTAATTCGTTTTAAATTAGACTAACACTTTTATAATAATTAATAGGGGTAAATTACAATAGAGGTCATTCAATTATGTGTAAGGTTATATTTGGGTCACTCAATTATTAAAAGTTACACTTGGGTCACTTAATTGTGGGTAAAGTTACATTTGGGTCACCCAATTATTAAAAGTTACACTTGGGTCACTTAATTATGGGTAAGGTTACATTTGGGTCTGTAATCACTAATTTTGTCCGGGGTTAACATGTTTTCTTTATTTTGCAATAATAGACTTATATATGTTTATCTTATTATTAGGTGATTATAAAATGAGCTCATATGTGTTATTATATGTATTAAGTATATATCATAAGTGTGTGTTTATTATGTATATGTGTTGTTTGTCAAAATTGCATGTAGTATATGTATGTGTTATTAGTATATTATATGCGTTTATATTATGAGCATGTATATATATATTTTCATTGTTACTTCAATATCATTGATACTTAACTATGAGTGTATATCGCATGTATAATTGTATGTATGTATTATGTGGTGCGTAAGTATATATGTTATGAAAGTATTGTTAGAATTACTAATAAGGGCTGACAATTAATTAAAAAAGAAAAAATATATAAATCTAAATATATATAAACATATTAAATAAAGAAAGCCCAAATGTTTTATTTCAGTCCATTTACATAAATAATTATAATACCTTATAAACCCATTTTTGGCCCATATCCAATACAAACAAAAAAACCTAAAAATCTAATTATCCATCATCTTTTTCTTACAGCCACCTCAAATCTGGCTGTTGGATCAGATTTGATCCAACGGTTCAGATGACACCGGAACCGGCCGTCCAGATTCACCAACCACCCCACGTGCGTGTTAAGCCCACACGCGGTCCCTTCATCTTCCACGCGCCGTTGCCGACTTGTCTCCTGGCCACGTGACTTCGTCGCCGGCAATGTTGCAATATCGTCACCGGCTCCCAACCACCAGCATGGGTAGAAACAATTAAAAATTAAGGGTTAACAGAGCCTAAGGATAGATCTATCAGCCACAATATTTGCAATTAAAGTTTGCTTTGAAATGCAAACATAGATTGGGGATAAAAACATGTAATCAGATTGTAATTCAAGCTTTGTCCAAATTCAAGAACATAATAAAAAAAGAAGAAAACTTTGAAAGTTTTACATGCTCTTTTCGAATCCAACAAACTAAGCCACCAAAGCAATCTACCATGCATATTCAAACCATTATTATCGTGCTAGGCATTTAACTTCAAAAAAGGGGTAAGAACGAAAGAGAATGGAGAAGCATACCATTCGACAACGGCGTTTCCTGGCGATCGGAGGCTCCAACCGACGATCCCAACGGTGAGGAGCTAAGTCTTGGCGCGAGAAGCAACATAATCAGGTTTCACGATGATCCAACGGCTGCCAGCGGAGATCTAACGAGGGGAAGTCGAAAGGGTTTCGACCGATTTCGCTGCTTTGACTTGCCATTTTGGACGATCGGCACCGAAAGATAGAAAGAGGAAGCCGTGAAACGCCGATCGGAGGTGACGACGCGCCCAACGGAGGACGAGTGGTGGCTAAACGGCGGTCGAGCACTATTTCTCGTTCTCTCGGCTGGGCAGTGAGAAAATTAAAAGGGGGAAATAAAATTAGGGTTATAATCCCCTTCTTTTATTCAAACCCCTGTAACCGGTAGAACCGATCTCCCAACCGGCCAAACCGGTCACCATCTTGACCCGGTTAACCCTAAACCCGGCGAACCAACCCGGCCTGCATATTGGACCCGCTCCAACAACCCAATCTACTTAGCATGCTCAAATCCATTGGGTTGGGTATATCCTTTATCCTATTTATTTAATTTCAGCACATATTTAATTTCTTTTAGTATAACATGTTTTATTTATTTATTTGTTTATTTTTATTTATTTTTTATAGTATTTGCTATTAAATGTCGTATGATACATGTATTTTATATATGTTACATAATATTTAGGTTGTACATAAAGATTTAATATTTAGTTTATAATATATACTATATATGTATTTTCATTCAAATATGTGCCCCTTTAATATTAATATATTTTATAAGAGCTATAGTGTAAGCATTATAATGTTTGTATATATATAAAATATTTATAATACATAATGTACAACTTGTTAACATAATATAGGATGTATATACATGTAATATTTTTAAAATGTACTATACATAGTTTTTTAATATAATACATGTCTCGTATAATAAATTCTTTTGTACCGTGTATGTCATATAAAATTCCTAAATATATGATTTTTCTACAAATATAGATGATGTGTTTTTTTATTATGGTATATGTTTTTGAAATAAAATATTAATATTATTATAAACAAGGTTTTTCTTTAAATGCTAATTTTATGTAATAAGAAGATTATAATATAAGTAATTTCTTTTTTTATATAGAATATATGATTTTTGAAAGTGTATAATATATATAGTTTTTTTTAAAAAAAAGAGGTTATAATATTTATAGTTTTAAAGTTTGTAATCTAATCTCAAATTATATTTTGACAATATATGTATGAAAATGTTTTGGGCCTTAATTTTTTTAGGTTTAGTTTTAATAGTTTGGGCCCTTTTTGCTTTAGGCTTAAATTGTAGGGCATAGTTAGTACTTTTGGGCTTAGGTTAGGAATGGTCAAATTAATTCGAATAAATCGTGTGCTCGTCTTATAGGGGCGCGATCGCAGAATTAAATTAGCCTTGGTTTTTAGAGCCTTAATTAGATTAGTGTTCGGATTAATTTAGTGAATTTAAATTTATCCTTGATTTATTGGGGTAAATATTAAATTCATTAAATTAATTGAACATTTCTCGATTACTTTAGAAAAAAATCAATTTTAAGTCTAAATTAGCATTAAATTACAATTTAGTCACCATAAATTGAGCTTCTTAATCTTTTAGGGTTAAATACATAATTGGACTATATATATTGAATTGGGCTTTCCTTTTTAAATATTTACATTTATGCTCTTGATTGTCATATATTAATTGACATCCATATAATCTTTAATTTTAATTGCATCTCTAATTAACCTAAATCACAAAAGGGGAGATATTTATTAATTCAAACACTTGTGTTGTAACAGTCCGAGCTTAAAGGATGTTGACCAAATATTCGAATTAATTTTTACTATCCCGAGATAAATGGATTAAAAATTAACAAAATCATCACATCCTACTTAAATAAAGACACCGAAAAAAAGAAAAAAATTATATTCCTAAAATCACTTCCTCGTTTGAAATATCAAATCCTGACCTTTTCAACTTGAGTTGGTTCATGTAATTATTTTTAAATTTGTAGAATATATTTGGTTTAAATTATTTATTTATTTATTCGAATATATTAAGCCTTGGATAAGGTTGTTTTTATAGTTTGAGTAAAGTTTTCTCTGTAACTTCATAAATAGCCGGTTTAAAGTTTTAGAAAATAAATTATTGTGTCATTTTAAGTGTCACTTAATGTGAGTCGTATAAACACAAACCTCTTATATTATTTTGAGATTATAATAAATTAATCTTTCTTTGTACGTGATTTGACAATCGCACGATGCAGATTTGTGGATTCTGCACCACTTTCACTTTATAGGGAGCCGAGCTTTGGGCATGGTCGATTGAGGGTGGTAAACAAAACTCATGCACACTGGTCATGGCACCGCATCAATGTTTCCGATTCATTTGTCGCCGACGAGGTTTGGCTTCAAAGTTTAACCACCACCACATCGTGTTGGCCGAGTACACTCGATAAAGATGAGTCAAAGAACAACAATATTGATGAACTATAATTAGTTGAGTGGAATGAGATATTAAATTTATTAAGTAAAGTTTGATGTTTGTATCATAAAATTATAAATAAACTAAATTAAATTAAAAAAATTATCTCATAATATACTTTAACAGTATTTGATTTAAATTAATTAACTTATTAATTGAATATTATAGTCAACTTTATCCCATATGTGAGTCAAAAATTTATAAACATATTATACTACAAATTAATTATACATTACTTTTCATTTGTGGGCTAATCATGACATATTAGTGCATGCTTGAAGACTGAATTTTAGGAGAACAGTTGTGGAGACAGCGCAAAAAATGTGCACACTATTAAGAAAATTTGTTAGGATCGACACCCGTCGCACACTAAATTTTTTTTTTTTATATACAATGCCTTAAATTAAAAAATTGTTTAAGTGAGATCAAAGTGCTTACTATTTGAACCAATTGTAAAATAAATATACATTTTTTATCTTAACAATGAATTTTAACACAAAATGCATTTAAACAAAAATAAAATAAAATTTGGGCCGGCGGATCAGTCCATTTCAATGTTGTTGGGCCAGAAAAATTTAGAGTCGAAATTTACACGTGGCGTCTAGCTTCAACTAAATTCTATTAGGGAATCCACGTGGCAGTTAATGAGAGTTGCAAATGATTGGGTCCAGAAGAAACAAATATTTGAGTTTGTTCATCTTCTATTCTTCTTCTTCAGTCTGTTTGTTTCGCTGGAATCGGTGGAAGAAACAACTCAAAACATAATAAGATTTTTTCACTTGCTTCATTCTCCTCAATCTTTCATTTTTACGGTTTGTTTCTTAACATTTTGATCCTTCACAATTTCTGGGTTTTGCAATCAAGGACGTGGAAACCTTTCAGATTCATCCCAAACTGTAAGCTCCCTTGATTCTCCCCCCTTGTTTAGTGTACTCGATTTCCGTGATTTCTTTTCCTTTTTTTAATAATGTTGGAAATATCAAAAACACAGTGGTTTCTTTCGCATGTTTGATTGACAATTAATTGCTTTAATCCAAGGAAATGTGTGATTGTTATGCAGGGGTCTGTTTGTGTTGTCTGAAAGTATAACAATAAAAAGAACAATGCAGAAGGATAACAGTGCACCAACTACACCCACTAGTGCTCGAGCTCGGCACCGGAGACGGTCCAATGAGGTTCGTATTGTATATGTGTGTGTGTGTGTGTGTGTGTGTGTTATATGCCTCTTTTTCACATTCTGTCTCTGTATGCGTTGCTTGGGTTAGTTCATGTGGATTCACATATCTAGGAATATCTATCACTTAATCCTCGAGGTTTAGTCGATTACGGAAGGATCAATCTTTTTGCCACTTAATGTTGGACTATTGTTGTGCTAGTTGCATCATGAATTTCGAAACTTGGTTGGAATTCGAGATGCATAGTCATGTGCCATTTGTGGTTTTTAAACGTTAAGGTCCCTTTTTCTTTCTATTTTCTCCTCGAGTGATGAATGTACCAAGACTGTGTTCTTTGGAAGCAGTTTCCGGCTGATACAAGCAAAACAAATGGGCACCCTTTATGTGCAAATGATCACAACAAATACCAGTCAATGTGGATTTGATCATGTTCGTCTCTTTGGATGTTGGGGCTCTCCCTCTTGGTTATATATATGGGTCATCTTTATATCTTGGCCATGGTTATTATTATCCAAGTATTCATGGCAAGGGAGCTCTTCAATCTACTCAGAAAAGCTCATGAAGATAAATGCCTGCCCGGATTCAGGCTCTTGAACTGGTAAGAATGATTACGATGCAAGTTTCATTTTGGTGGTAAGCGACTCAAAAGACTGATATATGGTGGCATTTTATGTCCTTGCAGGCATTTTTACTTTACGGCTATGCTCTTTGTATACGGGCGCATTCTCAGTTACCGGCTCGTGAATACAGTAACTTCAGATAAAATCTTCTATAGGCTCGTCAGTAAGCTCATCAAGTATCAGATGGTTATTTGTTATTTCTCATACATAGCAGGTCCGTTTTTGTTTTGATTTTGAAAGAAGCAAGACACGTGTTCTCTGTGCATTCCCTCATTATCTGCTTTTCCTGATAATCTTCGGAATTGAAAAGGTTTTCAATTTGTTTCGGATTCAGGTTTCATGTGGTTCATTCTTACACTAAAGAAGAAGATGTACAAGTATCAATTTGGGCAATTTGCATGGACACACATGATTCTCATTGTTGTCTTCACTCAGTCTGCATTTACCGTGGCCAACATTTTTGAAGGCATCTTCTGGTAACTTGCAAACCGAATTGCCTTTTTAGTAGCTTCATTAATTTTATTTGCACCTCCATAAATAATACGGGCCATATTTGATTTTCGATTGATTGATTCATTTCTTTTATGTAGGTTCCTTCTCCCAGCATCACTGATAGCTGTCAATGATGTTGCTGCATATTTCTTAGGTTTCTTTTTTGGTAAAACTCCTTTGATCAAGATATCTCCTAAGAAAACATGGGAGGGTTTCATCGGTGCATCAGTTGCAACTACAATCTTGGCATTTTTGGTAAGAATTTTAGGATGCAATTGTGACATAGTCTTCAACTTTGTTGTTTTAGAAAGCAAAACATAAAGATTCCTAATTCATTGTTCGTTTTTGTCTAGTCGAGATGTTAGATTGATTCTTTTGGTATAAGCCTTTTATGGCGCAAACAATATGTCAGCATGTGCATGAAATAGGTGTTTACAAATCCGTCAATTGAGTCTAATCACAAAGTGCTTTTGATTTTCTCGGGGTAAACCATTTTATCTGATTATTGTTGAAAACAAAACTTGTATTAATTATTGTCAACATCTGCTTTATCAATGGTAAACAGATTGAATCACTCAACAACCTTACCTTCCGAGATATATTTGTGATATAGGTTGTGACTTAATCTCTTCACTATCTATTATGCAGCTTGCAAATATCTATGGTAGTTTTCAGTGGCTGACATGTCCAAGGAAGGTAAAACATGATGGAATGCATTCATCTTTAAACGAAAAAGGTTGTCCTGTTCCGATAATGCTCATAGGACTGAAATGCATGCAGGATTTATCAACCGGTTGGCTTCACTGCAATCCGGGTCCACATTTTAAGCCAGAGTATTATTCCTTGTTGCCGTGGGTGAGTGAGGCATCTAAAAACATTACTATGAATGGTCGGATTAGATGAGCAACCCATGGGGAAAAATATTTCATGTATGAATTGCGTCATCCATAAATGCAAAATGGACTAACAATCCCCGAACATGTGGATAGTGAATGCTGTCAATGGCCTAATGCTTGATAGTGGAATTATTTGTGTATTAATATGTCTAGCAAAATATGATCAGCTCCGTAATTTACTTTCAGTAACATGTTGCAGCTGCCTTGGACGGAGATAGCAATTTTGCCAGTTCAATGGCATGCTTTATTGCTGGGCTTATTTGCATCAATTATTGCACCATTCGGAGGCTTTTTCGCAAGTGGTTTCAAGAGAGCTTTTAAGATTAAGGTGAACATTTTATTTACTATTGAGCTGTATAAAATTGTAAAATTTATGAACTTTCTCGTAATCCTTCTGACCTCATCGACCAACCTTTTCTCGGGTGACACAGGATTTTGGTGATAGTATACCCGGACATGGTGGACTTACCGACCGAATGGACTGCCAGGTAAGCTGCTATAGTTGTCTGACTTGATTTCTAAAATATGCTGACATCCTAATCTTCCATATGTTGATTAGTATATTTGGATTTATATCCCTTGTATATCAGCTCAATCGGAGTATCTTTTGTTTGTTTTTAAATACGGTTTATTCGATGCTTCCCAGATGGTAATGGCTGTTTTTGCATACATCTATCATCAATCATTTGTTGTTCCCCAAGATTATACAGTTGAGACAATTCTAAGCGAGGTAACCACTTATACCGCTCTTGTTTTCTTATTTTTTTCTCCAAAGCACAAAGGCATCTTTTCACACGAGAATCAGTATGATCTTATGTTTGTTCTTTTCCTTCTGCTCCAGATATTAAACAGCCTTACTTTGGAAGAGCAGCAAATACTATATAAGAAACTAGGACAGATATTGCAAGAGAGAATGTTCGGACGAGATTGAAGTTCATTCGGGTACACTTTGAAGGTGAATCTGATTGAAATTTCTAGCAGATGAAGGAGGATAGTGTTACACTTTTTTCTCTCTCTGATGAGGGTTGAACTCGGTTACGGTCTTTGGAGGTCTCTTGCCTGATCCTTCCATCTTCGACCCGGTAAATTTTCACAGTTAGTGAATTTAATCTTATGGAACCAAAGAGTAGATGATATATTCATGTTTATGATAAGAGAGACAAAAATATAGGACGTAAGAAAACTCAATACTTCAGAAAACTCGATGTTTTGAAAGATGTTCCTTCAGGTACAAGTCTTCAAGTGAATAATAAATAATAGAAATGAAGCATATATCTGTTACAGAGAGATTCTGCTTTATCAATTTTATTGTGTTCTCTCTCTGGTTCTCCAGAAACTCATTCACCGTCTTCGGACTCAACACTCGACAGAGTAACCAAACTGTTGTTCATTTAGCTTTGCACTCGCCTGCAATGCCAAAACCATGGATTATAACTGGTATAAATATGAATACATGAAAAAGAAACACCAGACAAACACAAACAGGAACATAAACGGTTAATTTTTTTTACCAGAATCTCTAGGAGTTTAGCCCCATAAAGCTGCCTATCTTGTTCCTCAAACAAGGATTGGGGAATTTCTATTTCTACCATCTAATTGAACGTCATGGTGTAAGATTTAGTATTCTAGATGTTGGTGCTGAAATATGAAGAACTGCAAGATCACCAACCTGAAAAGTTAAACCGTTATACTCTTTCTTTCGTGAACCCGTCTCAATAGAAAAGTGAATGATATATATAAACAGATATTATCTTATAATCACTTTTAGATTATTAAAAAAATCTTGTAGGTTATGGGGTGGGGGCCTTATTTCCATTTCACAAGCTTTTTCATGGTCTATTTCGACAACAATATTCATATTTTTGTACCCGTTCTCAGGTATCCATTTGACTTAACGATACATGGACTAAAACATAATAAATTGATAATTAAATAATTAAAATATAATTTTTTTAATATCAGTAATTAAAATAAGAGAGATCAAAAACAAAAAAATGATATTGGAGTAGTTTATCTAAATCATAAAAAATCATCAATACTAATATATACATAAAAGACACGTTGACAAAACGGTCGATACTACAACTGAACCGTGATTAAAAAACAATAATTATGAGTGCGTTTTTAAATCTATTTCGATGGCTTAAAACAAAAAAAAATTAACAGAATAATTAAATACGCGACATTTTAATCAATCGGGCGATATTAAATTTAGACTTAAAAAAAACGACCAAACAATCTAAAACCAAAAATAACGCGTGTCAAACGCAGAAAAAAAAAACATGCGACGTTTAGAGAGAAAATACTTAAGACTTAAAGTCGAATTCTTTAGGCCCAAAACTATACCCAACCGTTTGTAGGTTGAGTGCTGATATTTAATTTAACAAATACTATGTAGGAAAGTATTTCCGTGTTCAACTCAAAGTCTATTTCTTTTTTTATTTCTTTATATATCGAGGGTTTTTTCCACAACCAAGCCTGTGGGAAAGTTTTTGCATTCGTTTCTCAATTTTATACAAACATGGAAGATTGTTTGCTATTCAAGAAAGGTGAAGATGGTAGAAATCAGATATTTTTCAAGAAGCAGATGTT
The DNA here is from genome assembly GCA_019671005.1 of Hibiscus mutabilis. Classification (NCBI taxonomy): domain Eukaryota; kingdom Viridiplantae; phylum Streptophyta; class Magnoliopsida; order Malvales; family Malvaceae; genus Hibiscus; species Hibiscus mutabilis. The sequence goes on along the minus strand of CM033727.1, from coordinate 5,127,510 downwards.
TAGGAAAGACAAAGATGGTAGAAAGCGTATCTTCTTCAAGAAGCAGATGCTCGGAGAAGAACAGAACATAAAAGCAGTTTTCCCATGTCATAATATTCAGACTTGGTTTTTCATATCGGAAAATCTGGGTCCATGTTCTTTGTGGAATCCCATGACTCTTGAATCAATACACTTACCGTCACTTAACTTGGAGCCTAAGCAAAATATAGATTCCTGCATATTGTCGTCGCCTCCCGGTAATCCTGACAGCATGATCCTAATATTTTTCGTTTTAGATTCTTTAGTTATGTTTTGTAGAGTCGGAGATCAACGGTGGACCGAGCAGATCATAACTGACTACGATATATACCTTCTCCGGTATCCCATTTGCTGCAATACCAAACTGTACGCCATTGCTTATTATGAAACCGGACAGCACCTGGTAGCGATTGACCGTAATTCTGGAGACGGCCGCCTTGTCTTCCATTCACATGGAATCATTCCGTCTCATAATCATACTCGCGGTTGCCGTACTTACTTGGTCGAATCTTGTGGCGATATCTTTTTGATATATTTAGTACACGGCGGAAAAGAGTATGTGGAGTTAACCGGTCTTGAGATTTTCAAATTCAGTTTCTCGATAATGGAATGGAGGGAAGTAGAAAGCGCCGAGGATAGAGTGTTTTTTGTGGATGAAACAGCTGCTTATTCTTACCGGGCCGTGAAGCGTGAAACACAAGGCAATCGCATGTATTTCACTTTGTCGGACAGAAGCATCTATGTATTGCACATACAGGACAACACTGTTTTGGTCTCTTTGCCTTTCCCTGATTTGAAATCGCCATGGAGTACACCTGTTTGGGCAATGCCGAGTTGTAGTGAGTTAGATGAGGGGAAGGTGGAGATAAATCCCGAACCGATCAACGATGTCGTGCCGTATGTCGAATGTCACATTGAAGAAGCAAAAGAATCGGGACAATTATGCAAGCTTCCTTTGGATATGCTATCTTCCATAGCTCGTTGCCTGTCGTTTCATGATTATATCAGCTTCAGAATTGTTAACAGAACCTGCAGATCTGTAGCCCCTACGATTTGTATAAAAGAGTTGGGCAGAAGCTCTGCATCTCCGTGGTTGATATATTATAAGAAGGGACGAGATGAATGCAAACTTATCGATCCGCTGCAACAAGAAAGTTATCTGATGAATAATCCTAACAAATCGAATGAAATCAGAATGTGTTGCTTGAAACAAGGGTGGTGTTTGATGTTACAAGGAAACGGTACAGTTTTTCTTTGGAATCCTTTTACAAAGAAAATCATTCCACTTCCAGAGTCGCCTCATGGTCATCCTAGAGCAATTATAGGCTTTGAGTTTTTATCTTCGCCGGATTCTTCGCATTGTGTTCTTGTTTTGCTTGCCGATCTTTTGGCCTATACAAGCTTTGATTACATAAATATAGAGCTGGGGACTTGGGAAACATGTTTTGCATTTTTTTGGTCAGAACTAAAACTGACCCCAAACAATAATCCAGTTTTCTACAACGGAGGTCTCTGCTTTCTTGATACACAAGGAACCCTAGTCGTGTGTGAACCAGATGATTCTACGTGGGAAGTTCCAAGGCCTTGCGACTCGTTTCATCAGAGCTTTCTTTTAGAGGCAAATGGTAAGCTTCTGGCTGTGTTTTTGGGGTTCATGGGAAAATGGCTCAAGGTGTTTGAGTTCGATTTCTCGGTTTGGGTTGAAGTCGATAACGTGGGTGACAAAACACTCTACATTAGCCGCATCTCATCTTTCGCAACAACAGCAACAACAGAGGAGATGAAGAATGTAGTTTGTGTCCCAAGGTTCCATGAGGACAAGTTGGTATATTATTGTCTTAGGTCAAGAAAGTGGCATTGCTGTGGTTCAAATGTTGTTCTGAGTGACTTGTACAACACGAAAGAACAATTATACAGTGGTTGGATTGTACCAAGTTCAAGCTGATAGCAAATAATATTATTTATATGGTGTAAAGCTTGAAGCTTTTGGCTGTTGAAGATGAAGTATTGAACTTTGTTGTGTAGATATTTATTTTCAATGAAGTGCATTCCGTTAATTAGAAACTGAATCTTTAAAAAACCATTTTAGGTTGGTTTAATTGCTTTAACACTTTAAGATTCAATTAATTATTGCCTAATCAAAAAGTACGAAACAAGAAAAACGACCGAACTAAACCGACGCCGTTCTCGTACAAAGTTTGATTGCTTGTCTGAAATATCTATGTCGTGTCGGTTTTTAACTACAGAATAAAAAAACGAACTTAACACTTGGAATATCGATATGGAAGCTGTAGGCTCCACCAGGCTTGGCCAAGCTTCAGCTCGTTACGGTGGTTCAATGGCGGTGTTCAATGGTCCGGTGAGGAAGTGGAAGAAGTGGCTTCACGTGTCGCCTTCATCCCCGGCTAAACACTCTCAGTCCAACGGGAACGATTCCGCCGCCTCCAACATCCTACTCTGTAAGTGGACCCCACTTTCCTTTGCTGATTCCGGGTCCTCCACCATCGACGGCGAGGATGAGGAGCAGCAACCCCCAAAGCGCAAGTTCCGCTATACCCCTGTAAGTGTCTAAATATACGTAGCGTACAAGTATATACGTATGTGCCCGTGTACAAAGCTTTTTGTGTCCCTGATCTTTTGGTTTTAGCTAGGGGTTTTTTGTTCAATGATATTTTCAATTCATTCTCATAGTTTTGTTACCGGCACCGTCTGAAATAATTGTTATGAGAAATAATGGTACGTAATGACCGCAATAGTATTCATTATGTTTGAAACTACAATAAAACATTGCGACCGAAAATACAACCACAACCGTAATTTAAATCAATGTTGGGAACTAAACCACCAGCCTTTCTTTAGTAAATAATAACCTGTTTTTCCAGTGTGTCATGGATTCAAGAAATCACGCATAAGACTGAATTTCCAATATACTTTATATGGTTAAAAGTGGGATTTGCCTCTCATTAATTTGCTTATTTTGCAGGTGGTTGTGGTAGAGGAAGAGCGGAAAAAGGCGGCTGCGAAACAGGTTGAAAATGAAGCTAAAGAGCCTAAGACAGATGATAACAAGACCAAGCAATCCTCAGATTTGCTGTCATCTAAGACTGATAACAAGCTGAACATGAATGATCATTTAAAGAAAGAAATTCAGGTAACAGAAGTTCTGTTCAAACTACCTTAATTGCATTTCAAAGTTTAAAATAACTGCAATACGACCCCTTCAAAGGAGAATAAGAAGCCTGTCATGGTTTCTGGAAGGACATTGTTGAATATTTGAAACTTCAGGCTCATCCGATGATGTCTTGCACCCCACTCGGTTGATATGTTTAAAGAAATGGCCGCTGTTGAAATTAGACATCATCTTGCTCAAAGTTGAAGACTGGATGAAGATGACATTTTTCTGGTTTTTTTGTAGGATTCGAACATGGGTAATTTGGATTTAGGTTTGTGCTTGAAAGGCCATGATGGCAGCCACAATTCTGTTGGCGAGTGCGTCGGTCAGGAGAAGGCAGCATGCGCAATCAGCTGAAAGGGAACAAGGTTCATGTGGCCAAAAGAATCCATGAATTTGGTCACTCCATAGCAGTAGGTATATACTTGCATATGCTCGATTGTAGTACCAATAGTAGTAGACTAGTTGGTATATACTTACATATGCTCGATCGTATACTAATGTGGTGAATATTCGAGCTATAACAATTGTTTGAACCTTATCAAATTTTGTTATTGCAGCTATTATACACAGTTTCAATAAAAATGGATAAGAAAACGATACCTTCGACACTTGAGCGGCCGTGCCTGGAGGCTTAGAATTATCTGGGACTTGGAATACTGCATTGTGCATGTTTGGATCAAATGGTTCATGTCTAGGATCGATTTTTTCGACTCCAAACTTTATAAATACCTGAAAGCAACACATTTCTAGCTGGTTTGTAACCATTTTAATATGATACAGAACAGATGCAGAGACCAAACATTGTTGAGTGGAAAAAGAGAAAATGTACAAAATTAACTGAGCAAATTACCGCGTAAACAACTTATCAGATGAAGCTGCAATAGTTCAAGTGATTTTCGTGTTGCTAATTTCCCCCCTTTACAAAGGAACAAATGTTGAAATCAAACCTGCTAATTCAAGTATTGGAGGTTACGAACTCTAACAACTAAGCTTCATCAGAACTACAATACCATAGGAAGCTGAAAAACAAAGTACCAAATTTCGTTGAAAGTCATAAAATTACCTCTCCAAGCTGTTTCCCCATCATTTCAACTGTCTTAAGGAGTGATACAGCTCCGGCAGTGTCTTCAGATTCACCGATTGTGGAGAAACTTCCTTTAACATGTAAAGAAGCCCTTCCTAATAGATCCTTTGCTAAATTCGGCAACACATTTGAGAAATGACTGCTATCACTTTCATAAATCCCAAATGCAACAGAAATCCAGTGGTATTGAGTCACCAATGATACCTGTATAGCGAGTTTCTTCGAGTTCTCTGCTTCAAGTCGTGTTCTGGACATAACATTCTCCATTTCCTCAATATTCCGAACAACTTTGTCCTTTTGTTTTGTTTCCAAGAGCCATCATTTTCCTCCTCAAGTTTGACCATATCAGCCATTGTTAATTCCCCATCACTCTCAGAATCAGAAGTTGAATCCGAATCCGAATCAGTATTCTGGAAATCTAGGTTAAAACCTGATTCTTTTTCTTGCTCAGTAACTTCAGCCGCTCTGGAATAGCCAAAATATGAATTTAGGATCCTGATTCCAACATGATCACTCAATTACTTGAAAAAGGAAAAGAATGAGAACCTTAAAACTAAACAAGACATTGATCAAATGCATACAACTTATAAACCACTAATGTAATAACTGCATTAAGGAAAATACTCCTTTGGCATGCTTGGTTCACAGCAATAACAAAAATTACATCTTTTACTTGCAAGTTCTAAACTTTTACACAGTTAAAGCATAAAATGTAAATCAAAAAGACCAAACATAAGAGAGAGAGAGAATGAATCTTAAGCTTCTAAAAGGAACTTACTTTCATAAAAATTTAAACCCTTTAAGTTTCAAACAAAACCAGAGAATTCCAACACGATAAAACTGAAGTATACAACAAAAAGTACCCAGATAAAAAAATGTCATCAAAATTGAGCTGATTTAAACAAAACCCTTAAACCCTATCAAAATCTTCTCAGAGTTGAGTTTTAACCGTAAAAATTAAGAATTTATTAATGTACTTCATTTGCTGCAAGTGATAAGTACCTTACTGGGAGATTCACACACAAGAGAAGTGAAACTGGGTCCAGAAGCTTCCTCGGAGCGTGTGACAAATCCCTGGACACCGACATCTCTGCAGATGATGGCTTTAGAGGGTCAAAATTGGAAATAAAGAGATAAGCGGGTGTTTTTTTTTTTTTTTGCAATAAAAAAAATTTGTTAATCGATGAATTGTAATTATTTTTTTTACTTTAAATTTTATTATTTGATTAATAAACTTTTTATTCTTTTTTATTTTCGTTCTTCGTACCAAGTATTTAGGAAGAAAGTGTCCATATAATTCTTAAACACTTCTAAAAAAATGTCTTTAATAATTTATTAAATAGTTATTTTGCTCTTTATTTTATTTTTAAATTAATTTAATATTTTATTTTAGGTCAAAATGACTCATACGATTAAAAATTGTCAATCAACTAACGATAAACAACTTGAAATAAGATGACAAACCTACATGATAGTATACGTTACGATAAAAGTGTTATAGACAAATATGCTGACTTTAAATAACGATGCATTAGTCAAAGAGATTATTTTTAAAAATTATTTAAAATATAAAATATTTTTCTTTTGACGTGTCATTCTATCAAGTCATTTTAAATTGTTTATCGTCAGACTAAAATGAAACGTTAAGTTTTAAATTAGTTAAAAGAAGAATATATTTCAAAATAATTATTTATTATTTATCTATTATATTAATTTAATTTTAATTTTAATTCAAATAAAAATTAACTAACTAATTAAGTGAAACATGTACCATCGCGTAAATTTAAACAAGTAAAAAAAAGCTGAAAATTGAACCTGCAACCATCAAAAAGAAAATCACTCTCATTCTACCGTTAGGTCAAGCTTTTCAATTGTTTTAAAATACCAACTTTTTAATTTAATGGCGTGTTGTTGGAGTTGTGGGTTACCCTGTTCTTCTTCCTTATTACCTCATCACACAGCTTGTTTTGAAACAAAACAAGTCTCGCTTCTTCTTCGTTTTTGTTTTCGATGATTTCGAGGATTCTCCCTTTAATTGTAAGTTCTCCGTTTCTCTTACAACAATGGATTTTTATTATTTTTCTTGTTTTTTACTTCAATTTTTTGTAAAGTTTCTGGTTTTGAATTTGAGCTTGTTTTTTACTATGTAGATGGAAGATGAAGAAGAAGACTCGACGAACTCACTTTATTTGGATTCATAAATGCTTTTGATCGAAATTAAATCCAATTTGCTTTAGTTGAAATGTTTAAAGAAAAGAAAGATTCAAGTTTTAATTGTTGATCAGAGAGTGGGTGTCTGGGTAAGTGTGAGAACGAAGAACTCTATATGCCATTAAATAAGAAAATTAGTATATTTAAAATAATTGAACGGCTTGGCTTAGTGGTGGAGTGAGTGCAGTTTTTCTTGATAATCGCTGGTTTGATTCTCAACTTTCTCATTTGCATAAATTAGGTAAAAATTATTAAATAAATTAAAAATTGGAGTGAATTCGTCCAATTGGATGGTGACGTATGTTATCATCGGATTGGTTGGTTAATTTTATATAATTAAATTAAAATTAGGACCAATTGATATAATAGGTAAATAATATGGACTAAATATACAATTTTATATATTTTCGTTAACCTTCATGTCACCCTCTGTTATTTTTTTAACGGCGGTGATCAAAATATGACCAATTTAAAAGTTTAATGGTCTGATTGACGAGTTGTCTAGTTCGGTGATAAAAATAAGTATCTTTAAATAATTTAGTGGTCAAAATAGGTATCTCAAATAATTTAGTTGTCACCGGTGTAGTTTACCCTTCTTTTATTTATTGGTTGACTCAACTATCTCCTTGATTAAAATCACTTTAGTTTCTATACGGGATAGACCTGGAGGAGGTTAGAGGAGACGGACGCTTTCTTTAAAATTTTGAAATTTTTGTATGATATAGAAGTTTTTAAAAAAAAATTATGTATTTTTTATTGAAAATGTATTTTCACCCTCTAAAATTTTATAAATCCGTCCCTTTAAAAGTTTATAAATTTGCTTTCTAACATAAAACTCTGCGTTGGTAGTTGTTTTTATAAGTGTATCGGTAAATTGGAGATTGTGTTATTGTCCTCTTAAGCATTCATGTTCCAAGTCTTTGGCTCTTTGCTGCTTGTTTAAATATGTGGTTGACAAAAGTACACACTACATTCAATAAACATGAGGACATAAATTTAAGAGTCCAAAACATTTCAAAATCTAATCTTAAGACAATTGTCTTTGATAACAATGTTCTGCAATGAAACAGTGAAACAGTGAATTAATTAATGTGTTCCAAATTCCAATGTATCTTTACACATGTTGTCAATGATAAATCAGTTAGATTTTAGATTTATTTATCTGTTAATCTTCATAGAAAATTGTTCACGCAAGCTTGAGTGATTTGAAACCCTGTTTTTTTCTCTCAAAGAAATGGTGGAAATGTTGAAGAAATGGCATCTTGTGTCACATTTGACTTGTGACTCAAGGTTCGTGTTGCATGCATTGCTTACTTTCTCGCCATGGAAAAATGCTTAAAAAGCCACAAGGAGAAACAGAAAAATATTTTTCTGGGTAAAAAGTTGCAACTGCATGGAAAAGTAACTTTCAAAGGTTTTTGAAAGCAATTGGTCCCTAATACATGTTTGCTCAACTGCCTCATTTGGATGTTCATACATAATTTCTTCTAATCAATTGTGTTATTCGGATTCGATTAAATACGAATACGTATCGCTATTTAATAATAAATACTTTCCACACTTGTCATTATCAAAATTATCGCTCCAAATCCCATCATCATTATTGATATAAATATCATGTGGGGATTTGCCAAAAAAAATTAGTTGATCCCTGCAAATTGCAAAACATTGTTAGTGACTTAGTGTCATAAATGATCATTTGTCTTAAATACAAAGAGGAACAGACACGTGACTTTATGATGAAACGAATCTATAAAATTATAGAATGGATGAACTTATAAAATACATAAAAAAAATTTAAAACTTTCTACATCATATACGAATACAAATTTCAAATTTCAAATTTTCAAGGGCCATCACCCCTTCAATCCTAAGTACATCCATGAATACAAATGCTCCTTTCACCTACTTTAAGAAAAAATTTAAAGTCTCAACAAACCCCATCTGTCACATTAACTTTCTTCCATTATTCACTTCTAAACAATCATACCACCTTTCACCAACTAGCTGGTTTGGTATTGATGTGCAAAACCTGCAAATTTGGGAACGAAAACTTTAACATGGCAATTAAGGCCGTCACGTTTCTGATCTTTGTTTATCTGCTTGTGGAAATGCCAGGGATAAGTTCCATGGTGCCTGCAGTTATCGTGTTTGGAGATTCGACGGTCGGGGAACAACAATCAGATATCCACTGTTTTGAAGAGCAATTTCGAACCGTATGGTCGAGATTACTTCGGTGGTCAGCCGACCGGACGTTTCTCCAATAGTAGGATTGCCACGGACTTCATTTCGGAAGCCTTCGGGATCAAGCCGGCCATACCTGCATACTTGGATCCCAAGTATGACATAAAAGATTTTGCTACCGGTGTCTCGTTTGCTTCGGCTGGGACCGGTTATGACAATGCCACCTCCGATGTCCTGGTAAGTCGAGCGGTGGCCGGCCAATAGTTATACGGTATAACCGAAGAATTAAGTCTCAGTTTTATTTCTCTTGATTTTGCAGTCTGTGATACCATTGTGGAAGGAAATGGAGTACTACAAAGAAAATCAGAGCAAGCTAAGAGGGTACTTAGGCAATGAAAAAGCTAATCAGCTTTTGAGTGAATCACTGCACCTTTTAAGCATAGGGACCAATGACTTCCTAGAGAACTACTACACATTTCCAACCCGATCTTCGCAGTATTCGGTCAAAAAATACGAGGATTTCCTTATAGGAATCGCCAGCAATTTCATGAGGGAGCTTTACAAGTTGGGAGCACGGAAGATAGCAATAACTGGCCTTCCTCCGATGGGATGTTTACTATTGGAAAGAACGACGAATATAATGCACGGAAGCGCATGTATCGAAGAGTACAACAATGTGGCTAAAGATTTCAATGTAAAGTTACAGAGTACCGTCGACGAGCTGAACCGGGAACTCGGTGGAATTCGAATCGTGATGCCGAACCCCTACGACAAGCTCTTAGAAATGATCCGAAATCCGAGTCTTTTCGGTAAGTCTTCAGCAAGAGCTTACAGTTTTCATTGATCTTACTTTAAATTGAATCAAACAAATGGAACCCGAGGTTATTTTCTATGAAAATAGATCCTAGGATAAGAATATATAAAAGTGGCAAAGACGTTGAAGGACGACATAATAACACAACTATATTTGTCTAAATATATGAAACCAGACAGCAGTTTGGTACTGTCATACACATATTCTTTATCTAGTTACAGCATCCATGTATATATATAACCCTGAAAGTACGCAACGATCATACTCGAGAATGAGTGAAAATGAACCATTTCAGGCCCCCGCGATGTGCGTTCAGTATGCATTTTTGACCTGCATGTGTCACGGTGTGAGCACACATGCATTAAGGCATAACTGATGAAATTTCTACATAACAGGATTTCAAAATGCAGAAACAGCATGCTGTGGACGGGATTCTTCGAGATGAGTTACCTGTGTGATAGGATGAACCCATTTACATGTTCGGATGCCAACAAATACATATTCTGGGACTCGTTTCACCCAACGGAGAAGACGAATTTCATCATGGCAGATCATGTCATCAAAACGACCCTTGCCGTGTTCCAATAATTACTAAATATCACAAAACAAGAAACACTTGTTCACTGTTGCAGAACTAGACATACTATTATTATAACAATTACACCAGTAATTTTATTTGTAGCATTTTTAGCTACAGTTTCAAGGTCTGAGTACCAAACCCAGAAAACCTTTGTTCTATCAACTTAATATGGAGCATTGTTGTTTTCCATGTTTATGAGAAGTTACCGATCAAAGAACAGCTCTAGGAGCTAATACAGATGTAATCTTACAACAAATTTGGCTCAATATTGCATAATGTAGAATTGAGATTTTTGTCGAGCAAAATCCAATTTCGATCATGTCCTGTAAACCGAGAAATTAACATCGGTCGATTAATTGTATGGATTCCTGAATGTCTTCAAAAGTTCAGGGATATCATAACCCAACATGTCATCAACAGCTTGAATCATTTTAGATTTTAGTTTCTCGAATTTGTCGAAGTTGTAACCACTCAAAACCTCTCTAAAATGTTCAGAGTTTGGAAAATCCCCCGGTGGTAGGTGATGATCTCTTTGAACCTGTATAACAAATAGATTTCTGCATAAGCAATTGATGCATGATAAAAGAATTCAGTGTTTGATCTAAGAGAAATGAAGAGAGAGGATACTTTTCCAAATTCGGCTTCCAAATTATCGATTAGTTTCTGTTGAGTTTTTGCTTTCCCGATCATAGAAGGCATTTCCTTCTTAAGATGACCGATGATATGAGCATGTATCTTGGCAGCTCTAGCACGCTTCACAAACTCATTTATCTGCAGGTAAACATTAGGAAACTTCTCCTCAACATCCATCTTCCTTCAAAAAAACACTTCGTTTTTTTGCAAGAATAGTAAAAATAAACTTACTCGACGATCACAAGCCTTCTTCGGAATATCTTTCAGATCAGAAAGAAGGTCCTCTTGCTCTTTCTCGAACAACTCTTTCCCAATTGGACCTGTTGCTGCTTCATTTACAGGCTTGTCATTGAATGAACTGCCAGATAAGAGATATTAGAATCAAAAGATAAAGACCAAGTTGCATCTTAGTTGCAACAAGAAACATTGGAACACATTCATTTCATTCTTTAAGATTAACAAACAGAAAGAGCTTACCCGATATATACGCGCACAACCTCTGGCGTATCAAGGACTTTCCCGAGTGACCACATTAAGGCTCCATATACCCTCATCAACTACAATAGAAGGTAAAGTTAAGCTCAAGAAAATTCAAACATCAAAAGAAAGACATAGCTGCCACAATGCTTACTTGTTGCGTATCAATTTGATCTGCCTTGTTCAAAACCACACGGATCTTGTCATCGTGACCACGCAAAGAATATATTACACGCTTAAATTCATCACTTACATCCAACTTGTGAGGATCAAACAGAAGAAGAATAAGATCACATTTTGCAGCAAACCATGATGTTACACCAGTAAAATCGTAGGCTCGTTGTGTTCGTTGTTTTTCTCCTGATAACACTCCAGGAGTATCTACAAATGTTATGTTCTCCAACAGCTTCAGACATGAAAAGAACATATTAAATTCTATAAAGCAGGAAATTAATTATCACAGTGAACTAGAATTGAACAATTAACTCACAGGATGTGGCATTTGAGAACACTCAAACTTCGACAAAAATGCAGTTCCAAAACGAGTGAGACCACTGAATGGCATGTCCGACTGGACAGCAATAGTGTTCCCTGGAACACTTCTTTCATCAGCTCCCGACTGCATAAGGGAAAGAAAGTGCATACATAACACACGAGATCAAAACAAAATTCCACAATTACAACTAACATCAAATAATCAATAACAAGAAAAGCATTATAGAAAGATTATACAGAAAATTATGATTCAATTTCCATAATTGATGTTAAAACCACCAAGTAATTGAAACTATTAATGCTAGATTAATGATATTATCATAGAACAGTGATTCTTAATCACCATAACAACAACAAATCTGTCAGTCGTTGGTTCAGGTCCAATGTGAGCTCCTGAAAATGATAACAAAAAACATGAGTGAAAGGGGGGCTTCAAAATTATGATTTGTCTGTGTGTGTGTGTGTGTGTGTGTGTGTGTGAGAGTGAGAGGGAGAGGATCACTTGCCTGGATAGCTAGTCTTAAGCAAATGTTTAATAAAGGTTGTTTTCCCAGTGGAATATTGACCCAAAAGCATAACCATTGGTTTGGCATCAAAATCACTATTTGTCTGCAATAAATCAAAATCAGATGATTAGCTTTAGAGAGCTGTTAAATAAAACTTTAGCAGATATTCAAGGATAGTTAAAACTGAGTCGGATCTAAAACTTACTCACCAACAAAGGGGATACAAAATCATTAAAATGATATGCAACTTCTAAAGGCTTCAGCTTCTGAAGGTACAGTCTCTTTAAGCCGTCTATGACTGAAGTCACAGATGACAAAGATATCTGTTATACACAAAAAAGGATTAGTTACCAGTGCTAAGAATGCAGATATATAAAAACACACTAAAAAGGATCAATTAAAAGAACTGGACATATATTAACATCATTAAACCACAAATATCAAAGTTAAAAATAATACTGGAAGTAAAATAAAGAGTCAAATATGAATTTGATACCAATAAAGGAATTATTTATAGCCACTATACCTCGATAAATTGTTTTTTAAAAAAAGGTAAACAGCATTAGAAGTGAAGAAAGACCAATTATAAAATAATGAAACAAACCTTCTTTGATGATTTTGAAGAAAACCATTGAGCTGCAGGTGATGTTTCCGTCGAAGAACTACCTGCACTGCCCCGACTAATAAAATTAATATATGGTCGAGAAATCAGAGAAAAATAATCATCAAAGGTTACAATGAGAAAGCCGTACCATTGCTTACAGGGGCACTCGACTTTGAAGATTGTTTCTTTCTCTGTGTAAATGAAGCAAAAGTGTAAGAATGTCTTGATGCTAAGCATAAGAACATAGAGTTTAAGAAGGTAAAAGACAGAAGCCATCAAACCATGACTAATGTATCTAAGTCTTCCATTACAGGAGGTTTGATATTCTCAAAGTCAACTGCAATATATCAGCATATCTTAACATTAGCTTTAACAACAAATCCATTATACAAGATTATAAATGCACCAGAAAAACAATCAAAAAACAGTTTTCTAGACAAATAAATGCACCTTAAAACTTTTCAGCCTGAAATAAACATTCAAAGCATGAAATTCAGAAATAGGGACAAACTAAATCATCATACCATCACCATTCATGAGATCATGAGATATTTCACGGCCTTCTTGCGCCAACGAAACCAGCTAAGCATTAAAAGTAACAGCAAGTCAGATTTGAAGAAATCAATCAGCAATATATATGATCATAATCCAAATAAAAATTACAACTCCTAACCTGCATAGAAAAGACAAATTCTTTGAAACCAAGATATCCCAGTCTCTTAGAATCTGCAGTCGCCCACACCTTTACGGAATCAAAACAAGAAAACACAAATCTATTCAACATACTGCCCATTGTGAAGCTGAATCATTTAGGAAAAAGAAAAGAAGCAAGAACAGTAACCAAACTCCAAGCCCCCTATGATTCTGTTGAATTGATTGAAAATAAAACTTAAAATGAGTTAATTAAAGATACTTTTTTGGAGTTTACGATCAAGCAACAGAAGCAGTCAAAATTTCCTCAAGATAACTTTCATATAAGCTGAATCTAAATAAACAAAAGAAGATTAACCTGCTTGAGATCCGGTCGCGACAAATTTGACATACCGAAAAACTTTATTGCATCACTTCCAGTAATGCGTCCATCATTATCTACCAAAAAGAATTTCAAAAATCACCAGAATATAAATAAATAAACAGAAGAGACTAAAAATCCGTTCAAAAATCAAACAAAAAAAACCGTACCGGAATCAGCAAAGTTAAACCACTCCTGATAAATTTTTCAGGTCTTCTTTAGAGCACGAACCGATCCGATCGGTCCCGATCTCCATTGCTGAAGAGAAAACAGTAGATTTCGTCCTTGTTTTTTTCACTTCAAGCGTTCGATAAAAGAGAAAAACTGGTTTTTAAACAGTAGAGAAAGAGTGAGAGAAAAATACTCAAAAAAAGAAGGAAAAAAAAAGGCACTGCCGCACCGCACCCGCGCCGCGGCCGTGTTTACCTTGGAAGAGTGCTTTCAACACCACTAAAAGGGAAATTTAATACGACGCCGTATATAACTTCGGAGTTTCTAACGGCTTTTTGAAAGTTCTATAAACGGCAGCGTTTTGTGGTTTTTAATTGCTGTTTCGTCTGGAGACTCGCGCCAAGAGTGGTTATTAAAAATTGAAAAACGAAATGGGTCAAACTCAAAAAATTATTAATTATTTTTATTTTTGAGTAAATCACTCGTCTATTTTATAGTTTATGTTTGATAATGGTGATTTTCCTTCAATAATACCTCTCTAAAATTTTAACTCGGATTTTCTCTTTCTTCAAAGAACAATAATATTTAATCTATTCACAAATTGTAATAAGTTTAAATGGTATTTAATTCGTAATTAAGATTTTGATAGCGGTTCAAGCCTCGTTGACAATGCCACATTGGGCGGTCTTAATTTGAAAGGTGGGTGTGCAATGCATGTAGTAATTGTTATGGGCATGCAAAAGGTTCAATTTAATACTATGTTACATTGGTCTTTATATACTATTTATGAATTGGTCGTATTAAGAATAATAAGGGGAACTCCATTGTGAGAGTATTGTTTTTGGACATTTATATTCGATAAAATATTTGATGCATTGTCAATATAAATGTCAATTTATATGAATAGTTATATTTTAAGGTTTAGAGATTTAGTTTAATATTTAGAATTTAGAAATTTATTTTTTAAGGTATCGAATTTAGGGTTTAAGGTTAGAGTTTTAGGTGATAAAATTTAAATCTTAAATAAACGGTAGCAAAACTTTATATAAGAGTTTGAGGGGGACAACTTAAATATTTTAAAATTTTGAAGGCTTAAATAAAAAAATTCATAAATTTTGAGAGATTTAATAACTTTTGAAAATTGTGAGAGGTGATTTAATTAAAAATATTCAAAAATTTTGAAGCTTAATATGAATTATTAAAAATATGAGGGAGCAAAATTAATTCCTTCTAAAATTTAGGGGTCAAATTTCAATTTTTCAAAATTTAGGGAGCCATGGTCACCCTTAGTCCTCACTGAGTTACACCCCTGTAAATAAATATTTTTATAGAAAAGTAATATTTTGTGTTGGATGTTGTCACGGGCCGCCAGCCCATTACCGAGGTGGTTGCACACTAAAGGGCCTGTCCAAGCACAAAACGTGCTTCACCCAACCAAGGGACGAGTCTGCACCAACGTTGCACACCATAGGGCCGAAACAAGCACCCCATGTGCTACCCGCAACCAGAGGATCCGAGCAAGCACCTTTCACGCACCATGGGGCCGAGACAAGCACCTCATGTGATGCCCTAAGAAATGGACCCAATGGAGCATTCTCATCGCACTCAATGGGGCCCAAACGAGCACCCTCCATGCTGCCCAGACCACGGAGCCAGAGTCAACACTCGTTGTGCACACCTGGGGACCCAGACGAGCACTCTTCGAGTTGCCCACGACCTTAGGACCCAAATCAGCACCTAGCATGCTGCCAAGGAGGTTTTGGCAAAGCAAATTGAGTCGATCCATGCCCATCTGCCTAAGAGACCAAGACCATTGGAAAGAGATCATCTTTGACTAACACACATGGAAATAGATCATCTTTTGAGCAACATTTGGGGGAAATATCCTTTGCCAACCTAAGTGTGATATTCTTGAGTGATTTTTGCCTTTTTACTTTTGGCAACTTTGTAATATGGGTGATCTTATTTCCATAGTTAGAAAACAAGAATCATTGATTGATCCATAGCCCTTGGATCAATCCATCTTAAACCTTTAGATGCTAGGAGGTGAGTCTATCACTCTCACCATTGTAATTCATTCCATTATTCCTTCATTTCTTGAGTATTTGAGTAAAGTGTTGTATTTCTCTTCACACTCTCCTTTCTTTGTTTTCCTTGCTTGACTTGCCTTAGCCAGTTTTCTCACAAGCTTTCGCTGTTCTAAGCTTTTTGCTTAGTGATTTTCAAGGTTGACTTAGTCTTCGACTAAGATCGTCGACTAAGGCCATACAAATCAGTTAGTCAGACTCTAGCCCCGTGACAATGTACATTAATTATTAACTATATTTTTGTTGAGTTGATCAAATGATGGCAAATCACCAAGAGGGGGTGAATTGGTAGTTTAAAAATTGAAGGGTGCAAAAAGAAAATTGGAAATTGAAGACACAAGGATTTTAGAGTGGTCCAAGCTTCGAACAAGCTCTACATCCACTACCCAAACACTCTACTGAGGATTTCAACAATTCACTAGCTAGAATTCTTCCCCTTTTCTCGGTTTAGGAGAAAATCGTTACAAACGATCAATCTTTCTACCCAAAGATTGATCCACTTTATTCTTTACAAATAAAAATAGGCAAACCATAAATAACCTCTCAAATAAGTAGATTTTTGCCCAATTACAATATATCACACTCCCCAAATTGATAAAAGATAGAACAATGAAAATACACTCAACTGGGGCTACAATTATTTGACTCTTTAGCTCAAGAAGGTTTGGATTTTGCTTGAATGTGCTTGGAAGTTGAATAGTTGGTTGTTGTAGCTTCAGATACTTGTATTTATACATTCTCATTGATTTTTAACCGTTGTGGTAGTTGGAAACATAAATATAGACGTTGAGCTGCCTTTTTCTCACCATTAATGCACTTCTGCAACCACTCGTATCGGTACATAAACAGCCGTATCGATACCTGTCTCAAATAGAAAGAGATGTTGTGTACCATTTATGCATGGGCGTATCGATACGCGTGGAAGCGTATTGGTACAATCTCAATGTAAAAAAATGGCGTATTGATACGAGCAATGCCATATCGATACAATTTTGCTCACATGAGCTACTGCCTGAACTTGTATCGGTACGCCTTGAGGGTGTATCGAAACGAGTCCAACGGCATTTTAAAAATGGTCTTTCCCAATAACTGACTCCAATGGCTAAGTCATTAAATGCTGATATTTGAGAAAATCTTTGAAGCGTATCGAAACACTTAGTGGTGTATCGGTACGCTATGCTTGAATCTTAAACCCAATATGAAGGTCGTATCGATACGGATAGAACCATATCGAAACTGATGCTTACAGTGGCCAATGTTTTAAAATATTGTATCGATACGCTAAGAGGCGTATCGATACGCCTGGTCGTATTTCTATAGTTTGACCTTTAAAACACTTAGAAAATTTTAGGGCTTTAAGTTTTTGACTTAGAATCAAATATGTTTTAAAATATTTGTCAGTTTGAGACACTTTAAAGATTTATTTGCTTTACAATTAAGTCCTTAAAAAATATTTGTTATATCAAAGTTAACATAGGTTTTACAATTTTCTTAAAATTCTCTCTTGTATCTTTTATAAATTTCAATTCAGATTTTCACATATAAATGAGTATTTTCTTGTAGTCTCAAATAGTATCTATTAAACTCAATAAGTGGTTCAGTGAAAAACTAGATTATGTTCATCCTAAACAACCGGGGTTCAAACATTGAAAAGTTACATTCCGACGATAATATAACACCCAAAATATGTATATATTTGTGTATAATCTTATATTTCTTCGACTCAAATATTAAAATTTTACATTCCGATCAAATCAACCAAATGGAGTAATCTAACCTACTGTGCTAAATAATCTTACTAAATGTAATATTACACAGCTTTAACCAAACGACTCCCGATGGTCTTACCAAGCAACCATAGAACAAGAGATAACTCAATGCCAAAAATGATGCGCAGAGTGCTCCTATCCAACGTGAACCCATACACTGTAATCCCAGCTCGATTGTTCTCGAAATACGTCACTGTCATCAAAGCAATCATCAAAGTAGAATCATACATTAAAACCAGACATTTAGTATTTTTTTTTTTTTTTTGCAAGTGACATAAACTATTATTACCTAGAGCTTGTCTCTTCTGGTATGAAATGGTACAATAAGCATAAGCAGGGATCAACTTGTTGTTTTCCAAGTCATCTTCTTCATCGCCGGCATCGTCACCATCGGATTCACCATCTATAACGACATTAGGAAACATTTCCGGGCCATGGATAGCTGGGGTGCTCGGGGTCTCAAAGCCGTTCGCACCGCTGGAGTCTAGTGTTGCGCAAACATGCCACTTTGAAGCAAGGCTTGTGATAGATTGTGCTTTGTGTGTAATCTTTGCTGCATTTCGCAACAATATCAAGAGTCCCGTGACAAGAGTTATGGAGCACATCTGCCAAAAACAACACATTAGCACTGAAATTATCCATGTTAATCGAATTCGGGTATTCAAATCGAAGACTTACGGCAAGTTCTCCAGCTTTATAAATATTCAGATCGGAATCAGCCTTTGTAGTGATAAGCAATGAAGTGAATTGGCTACCGGTGACCAAAATGAGACACCATAATATGAATGCACGATACCTATGGCTGATGATCTTTAAGTGACGCTTGATCCTAAGGTGTTCGGCCAAGACCGAACTGACCTCGGAATTGACATGGAAAACCTGAGCGAAATCGTGAAGCCGGAGAACTTGGAGGTTGCACATGAGTTGGAAAAGAACGCAAACAAGGAAGAAGACGGTGGTGCGGTAAAGCCACGAGCATAATTCCATGAAACAGGCCACCGTGTCACTCAACCAGACAATGCCTAAGAAAGGGATCCGGGATGCACCGGAAGCGTACCACCATACTTTGTATGCTGTCTCAGCAATGAAACAGGGGAGCACGAAAGTAGATACAATCTTAAGTGATCTCTGCATATTGTAAAGAGTGAAATGAATTCATAATTTCTTATTAACTAATACCCAAAATTGACTCGAACTTAAAATAAATTATCCAAATCTGAATTAACCGAAATGACTCGAATCCGAAATAATTCAATCCCTGAAGATCCATCCAAAAGACCAAGAAATTCATTCAAAACCCCATATGAAAACTCTTCACAAAGAATTCAACATAATAAACGAAAAAGAAAACACTAAATTGAACAACTTACATTGAGCTGAACGGTGTAATCTTTCCTAACAGTCTCACTTTCATCACATAGTTTATCAAAGAACAAGAACCTCCTCAGACCATATTTCTTCACAAACCCCGTCAAACAAACGAAAGACAAGGCCGAGACACCGCTCAACGACGGCTGAACCGCCCAATCATAGGGCCTTGCGTGCGTAGCATCACAACCGGGACAAGCTAACAAAAAATGGGACACACAAGGAACAACGAGACCAAAGACGATGAACATGAACCAAGACAGACAAGTCATCCATATGTCGGATTGGTCCACACACATCCATCTTAGGTACGTTCTAAAGCTGTGTAACTCGTCTTGTGGGTGAGAAATGGTTCTTGCCAACTTAGTACTTCGATCCACCAGTGGTTCTGTGTTGTCTCCCATGGATGATTCGGACATGTTTAGATGTGGAAAAAGCTGAAAACTTTGGGGTTTGAAAGGAGAAACTAAGGGTGTGGTTTAGGTTTGGTTTGAAACTGTTTTTATAAGGGATGTGTTGTCCAATTAGAGGAGAACAAGTAATGGAACATTGGAGTGAAAAGAAGAAAAAGAATTCAATCTGAAAGCTGAAGAATCTTTAATGGGACAGATTGGACAAGGGACTTCAAAATGGAGGGCTAATCAGCCTAATCTCTTCAAATAATTAATATGGTTGATTGGATTCTTTAATGAAGAAAAGATTAACCTTAAGCAAGATTCCAATTGAAGCAACTTGGGGAGTAGGAAAGTATAGATGCATTGTGTAAAGGTAGACGCCATTACTCAAACATGACATTTGCTTTGCCACGTGGGATGCAACGTGTAAAGGTAGGTGTCATTAAAGAATAGAAATATTCTACTCAAACGAATAAAAATTTATGATTTAATTTTTTAATGTTGAGACATATAAAGAGACACAAAAAAAATATAATTTTTATTCGTCATTAAAATAGACTTCAAATCTTATTAGATTTTATCACAATCACGTTCACGATAGTAATTAAAAATAAAATTTAATTAACAATTATTTATTTATATAATTATATTAAAAAAATATTTTGATATACAAGCTTATATAAACATAAACATTTCAATTTCCTTAATGAAAATTACTTTGAAAATATAACCCTTGTATTAAATACTAAAAAGACTTTGGGGAGTACATGTTCAATGTCCATTGTTCATTGTACCAAATTAAGACAAGTCTAAAAGTAAAAGATAATAAAATAACATTTTAAAGGAAAATGAGAAGTTCTAAATCATGAATTAACTAAAAATCTTACAAAACTAACAGATTCGGGGATTGAAAATCACACACAATTCAAAATTTTATTCAAAAAAATGAATTAAGAACAAAAGGAACGATTCTGGATTTCAAACAACAATATCCGAATCTTCTTTCCAGAAATCAGGAAATACCAACGGTTTTCCCAAGCAACCATAGAACAAGAGATAATTCGATTCCAAAAATGGTGTGCAGAGTGCTCCTATCCAACGTGAACCCATACACTGTAATCCCAGCTCGGTTGTTCTCCAAATACGTCACTGTAATAAAAGGAATCATCAATATAAAAACAATATAAATTACCATGTACTAAAACCAGACATAAATTGTTATTACCTAGAGCTTGTCTCTTCTGGTATGAAATTGTATCATAAGCATAAGCAGGGATCAGCTTGTTGTTATCCAAGTCATCTTCTTCATCGCCGGCATCCTCGCCGTCGGATTCACCATCTGTACCCACATGAGGAAGCGCTTGCTGGTCATGGATGGCTGGAGTCCTCGGAGTCTCGCCATCGTTCGCATCGAATGAGTCTAGTGTTGCACAAACATGCCACTTTGAAGCAAGGCAGGTAACCGCTTGTGCTTTGTGTGTAATCTTTGTTGCACTTCGCAATAATATGCAGAGTCCTGTTAAAAGAGTTATAGAGCACATCTGCAGCAAAAGGAACACATTAAGATTTAAATCGTCTATGTTAATCAGATTCGGATATAAATATCGAACACTTACAGCAAGTTCTCCGGCTCTGTAAATATTCAATTCAGAAGTAGGCTTTGTAGTGATGAGCAATGAAGTGAATTGGCTGCCAGTGATCAAGATGAGGCACCATAATATGAATGTGCGATACCGATGACTGATGATCCTCAAGTGCCGCCTGATCCTAAGGTGTTCGGCCAAGACAGAACCGACGTTGGAATCAGCATGGAAAACTTGAGCGAAATCTTGGAGCCGGAGAACCTGAAGGTTGCAGATTAGTCGAAAGAGGACGCAGACAAGAAAGAAGACGGCGGTGCGATAGAGCCATGAGCATAACTCCATGAAACAGGCCACAGTGTCGCTCAACCACACAATGCCTAGGAAAGGGATTTGGGATGCACCAGAGGCGTACCACCACACTTTGTATGCTGTCTCGGCTATGAAACATGGCAGGACAAAAATCAACACCATCTTCGGTGATCTCTGCATATAGTAAAAAGTACTTTTTTATGTTCATCATTCAAATTCAAAACTGACCCGAACCCAAATTTTTCAAAAATAATAAGAGTTTACATTGAGCTGAACAGTGTAACATTTCCTAACAGTTTCACTTTCATCACAGAGCTTATCAAAGAACAAGAACCTCCTCAGACCATATTTCTTGACAAACCCCGTCAAACAAACGAAAGACAAGGCGGAGACACTGCTCAAAGACAGCTGAACCACCCAATCATAAGGCCGTGCATGCGTAGCATCGCAACTAGGACAAGCTAACAGGAAAAGCGACACCGAGGGAACAACGAGACCGAAGACGATGAACATGAACCAAGACAGACAAGCCATCCAAACGTTGGATTGGTCGACGCACATCCATCTTAGGTATGTTCTAAAGCTGTGTAACTCATCTTGTGCGTGAGAAATGGTTCTTGCCAACTTATTGGTTCGGTCCACCAATGGTTCCACCATGTTGTCTCCCATCGCTGTGGAAAAAGCTGAAAACTTTGGGGTTTAAAAGGAGAAACTAAAGGAGTACTTGCAAAGCATTTGTGTCTGAATCTGATGTTGGGTTTTTGGTCCTAGGATCAAGTGGTCTTAATTTTGAAGATTCATGCTTAAGCTTGTCGTTTTACAGATCATCAATTCGACAGCTTGGACAAAAGACATAAAAATGGAGGGATGATTAGCGATTTAGCATATAAATCTATTAACGATTTAACATGATTTTTATTAAAGTTTCACGATGCGCTCAATGTGAGACTAAAGAACAGCAAAATAAAAAATTCACATCATACCATTAATAAAAGCGACAAATAATATTATTAAATTTGGCTCTAACAATAATTTTAGTAAAATATTTTGATACACAAGCCTTTTAATTTTAGAGTTTAGGAATTTAGGTTAGGGTTTAAGGTTTAAGGGTGTAGGGTGTAGAATTTAGGATTTATAATTAAATTTTAGAGTTTAGGGTTTGAGTTTTAGAGTGTTAGGGTTAGGGTTAGGGTTAGGAATTTAGATTTTAGATTTTTTTAGTTTAAATATGAAAGGTTGTTTAAAAAAATTACACAACTTGTGTATTAAAATATATGGTAAACTACCTCAACGACCACCGAACTAATTGGGGATACATATTTTGACCACCGAACGATCGAAATCGTCAATCAAACCACCAAACTTATTAAATCAACCTATTTTGACCACCGCCGTTAAAAAACTAACGGATGGGTAACGGAGAGGTGACGTGGCAGTTAATGAAAATTTGTAAAATTACACATTTAGTCCTTGTTATTTATCTATAATTTCAATTTGGTCCTAATTTAAATTAAAATAAATTGTCCAATCGGGTGATGACTGGTTAAAGGAAAATTAAAGAGAGAAGGAGTATGTTTGGTGTGGTTTGAACCTGGAACCTCCTGGGTAAAATACCCAGGCCATTACAACTGCGTCAAACCATCTATATTGATTTAAATTACACCCTTTTATATAGATCTTATAATACTGTAATTGTTAGGAGAAAAGAAGTAAAAATGATTGAGAGGGGATTCGAACTTAGGTCATTTGGAATGTGTAAAAATATACAAACTGCTAAATTAATTCAATTTTTTTAGTAGAAAATTAAAATATTTTGAATATATTTAAAGTATAATTAAAGCAAGATTTAAAATGAAAACAAATGTATGATCTTTATATTTTTAGATTAAATTGAATACTTTTTTTAACATTTAGTTTAATAATTTCATATATATATATATATATATTATTGAAAATATTTTTTAATTTAATTATTAACTTTAATTAATTTAAATTAAATTAGGACCAAATTGAAATTATAAGTAAATAATATGGACTAAATGTGTAATTTTACAAATTTTCGTTAACTGCCACGTTACCCGTCCGTTAGTTTTTTAATGGTGGTGGTCAAAATAGGTTGATTTAATAAGTTTGGTGGTTTGATTGACGATTTCGATAGTTCGGTGGTCAAAATAGGTATTCCTAATTAGTTCGGTGATCACTGGAGTAGTTTACCCTAAAATATAACACATAATTTAATAGTTTAAATCCCAATTCTCAACTCAATAAAGGACTAAAATCATATTTAGACCTAATTTTTTTCATTGCAACTCTATGAAGAAATTTTAAGTGATAAAGCAAATTTTATTTCCTCCGGAACTTTTTTCTTCATCAACCTTTTAATTTGGTAACATTCTTTTATTTATAGTTATTTAGAACGTTGCACTTTAAGATTGTGACACATGATATAATATCAAAGATATTATTAACATAACTAAGAATATAAATTTAGAAATATATAAATAAAAACATGTTCCTAGGTCAAATTGAAAAAAGAATCGTTAGATTCAAAGATTAAAAGTTGTTTATCTCAAATTTTAACTTTGAAAATAGTCTTAAGGCGATGATAAGGTACTAAGATAGCATATATTCATATATTTTCTTAATTCTCTAAAAATACACACTTGCAAAGTTTTTCGAATATACATTTTTTAAGATAAACTCATTCTCTTTTTCACTAAAATTAAGTTAATTTAAATTCTTTCATTTTCTTTATCGAACAAAATTAATATTGGAGTTGAGAAAGGTTCCATGTGATGCAAAGAGGCTTAACATAGATACTGATAGAGTATAACAAAACAGCAAGTGGAGGGACCAGGAAAGCGTCACATGCAACGTGTAAACTCAGCGGTTATTAATTCAAATCACCAACATGACATTGCCACATGGGAATTAAGACAATGTCAGCCTATAATTAACCAGCAATCATCTATTTGTATAATTGTATTAAATACTAAAGACTTGGGTTATACTTGTTCAATCTCCATTGCAGAATTTGGACTGTAGCAGTTGAGTTACATTTTTATTAGTTTAGATTGGGAAATAAAGTTGGCAAAGGAATCAATCTCATCTGTTTTTTTTCTTTGTCTAGTGAAGCTGGTTGTTTCCATTGCTACTCTGTGATATGGTGATTGGTTAGAAGTCTATGGTTTGCTTTTCTTTTTAAGTTTTATAATTTCATCTATGGGATTTGAAAGACAACTGTTTTGTAAGATTCAGAAATATTTTTGAGTGTGGGTACACATATATTAATATCATGTTCGAATGAAGTTCGTTTATTATTTAGTGTATTTGAGTTCTTTTCTTTTAGTTTTTGGGAGCATGTTCATTTAGCGTTTGCGAACTTGTTTAACGTTCGCGAATAAGTTTGCTTGACGTTAGCGAACATGTTCATTTATATGTTCGTGAACATAAGCAACTAGGTGTAAATAAGTTAACAATGCTCATTTACAACGGTGTAAATAAGTTATCAATGCAAATATTAGTGAATCAGAGAACAACGATATAAATAAGCTATCAATGCAAAACATTAGTGAAATAGAAAACAACGGTATAAATAACTTGCCAAACCTGAGTATATCGTGGATCCACCACTATGGTTAATAGTATATTGTTTAAAGTTTTTTTAAAAAGCAGAAAATAATGTTATCTCTTACAACTTACAAAGATGAACATATATAACATCTTCATAACGTGGACAATTTTATACAAACATTTGCTTCCCCGCATGTCATAGTGATTGAGTACAATACAAAACATACAATTCACGTTAGGCATAAAAACACATTAATGAATCAGAATTTTCTAAACTACAATTTACAAAGCAATGTGATATATAATACCTACAAGGCTAGCTACAATCAATTCGAAACAACTCAATTTGTGCCTATTACCAATTTATATTCGATCAATAAAAAGCAATAACAAAAATGAATGTCTTTTTTAAATTGCTTCATGACAAGAACAATTTTATACAAACATTTGCTTCCCCCCATGTCATAGTGATTGAGTACTGATAAGTGTTCAAAAGTACTATTTTTCTTACCCTTTTTACTCATATTATTGTTAGACTTAGGCTCATATTAGTTGCATAGTTAGCCATTCATGCATTAATCCATGTTTCCTTCAATCGTTGAGCTTGATTACATAACTTGGTGATTTTTGTGGAAATAGATGCTGCTTTGGTGTGTTTTTGTGTGTGTATGTGCAGGATCACTTGCCAAAGCAATGCCGAGCTAGTTGCCAGGGCAATGCATGAAGGATATGTCGAGCTAGTTGCCAGGGCAGTGCATGAAGGAGACGCCGAGCCAGTTGCCATGGCATTTGTCGACAAAGACCAAAAGCAATATGGATGTCGAAATTCATGATTTTACAAGCCCAAGATGACATGGAGCAAGGTCCAAGCCCAAAGGAATTTGATTGCCATGCAGAGATTAAAGAAGAATTAAATTCCAAGTGGATAGGAGAAGTTCTAATAGGAATAAAATTATAATAAAGAATTATATTCTTTAAAGATAATTTAATTCCAACTCAAACTCCTCCTCAAAGAAGGACTTTGGCCTAGCCCTATAAATAGCAAGAGATTTCGACAATTCAAGAGAGAGAGCAAGAGGGAAATTTCGGCAAGTCCAAGTAGGGCAAGAGGAGAGAATTTTCGACAAGCATCAAGGGCAAGGAGGATTTCGACAAGCCTCTTCCTTCATCTTTGTTCGATTGGGTTCATGCTAGGGATTAATTATCTTGTGTTTCTTTGTAACCTAGCCATGAACTAAATTTACTTGGCTATGGTTATTGTGTTTTGTGGTTGTGAGAAACTATTGGTTTTTGTTTAGGTAATAAGAGTTTGCACTTTTCTATTTCAAGGTTTATTCATTCTTGATTCTTATTATTGTTTGCGAGTGAATTGAGAGAGGATCTCGTGATTTCATCCATTTATCTAATATCGGGAGAGTTAGATTCAAGAAACGAATGAATATGATCTTTATGCAATCCAATGATGGTGAAGATTAATCCGGCTTAGGAATAAGTTAAGGATTTCAACGGCTAAGAGGAGCGCAAGATTGGTTGTTGTTCACCCTTGATTCACGCAGGGATGTATTATCAAGGCATGCACAAGTAGCTAGAGTTTCGACTTAGGGATAAGAAGAAACCATTGAAGAACGCTCCGCCGAACCTTGAAGTTGCTGCCCAGTCGCCCAAGTAGTTGCCCAACTAGTCGCCCAAGCAACCATCAATTAGTTGCCAAGGCAACCCCGTTGTAAGTCGCCACAGCAACGAGTTGCCCATGCACTCTTTACCAAGACAATCCAATCGGCTATCACACCTCAACTCACGATAACCTAGCCTATCTCTCTCAATTGAATTCATCTTTTATTTTATTTTATTGCTTTCTAGATTAGTAATTAGTTAAACTTCGATAATCCTTTACTTGTGTTTTTACTTTTTACAGTGCAAGAGACTAGATTCTTGAAGTGGCACCAATCCCTGTGGAGACGATATCTTTTATACTATAACTTGCGACGTGTATACTTGCACATTTGCGTAGCACTTATTACGCGCAACAAGTACAATACAAAGCATACAATTCACGTTAGGCATAAAACCATATTAATGAATCAGAATTTTCTAAATTACAATTTACAAAGCAATGCGATATATAATACCTATAAGGCTAGCTACAATCAATTCGAAACAACTCAATTTGTGCCTATTACCAATTTATATTCGATCAATAAAAAGCAATAACAAGAATAAATGTCTTTTTTAAATTGATTCAACGAAACTAGCATAAAGAATCATCAATTCATAAAGTCGTCTTTCTACTTCTACTATCAATTAATTTAATCTCTAACTCAAAATTTAAAGTTACTACTTATGGACATTTTTAGTAAATTTTTTATTATAATTTATATGTGAGCGGGGACAAATAAAATTTTAGGACAGGCACAATTAAAATTTCAAAGTATGCAAAATCAATAAAATAGATAATTATTGCGAAAAAATTTAAATTCCAAGGTAAAAGAGTGCAAGGGCAACTCAGTTGTCGTGGCAACTTGCACAACGGGGTTGCCTTGGCAACTAATCGATGGTTGCCTGGGTGCCTTCAAGGTTCGGCAGAGCGTTCTTCAATGGTTTCCTCTTATCCCTAAGTCGAAACTCTAGCTACTTTGTGCATGCCTTGATAATACATCCCTGCGTGAATCAAGGGTGAACAACAACCAATCGTGCGCTCTTCTTAGCCGTTGAAATCCTTAACTTATTCTTAAGTCGGATTAATATTCACCATCAATAGATTAAATAAAGATCATATTCATTCATTTCTTGAATCTAACTCTCCCGATATTAGATAAATAGATGGAGTTACGAGATCCTCTCCCAATTCACTCGCAAACAAGAATAAGAACCAAGAATGAATAAACCTTGAATAGAAAAGTGCAAACTCTTATTACCTAAACAAAATCCAATAGTTTCTCACAACCACAAGACACAATAACCTTAGCCAAATAGATTTAGTTCATGGCTAGGTTCCAAAGAAACACAAGACAAAGAATTCCTAGCATTAACCTAATTGAACAAGAAAAAAAAGATGAAGAATGGATGAAGCCTTCTTGTCGAGATCTCCCATTGAAGCTTGTCGAAAATTCTCTCTACTCTCTCTTGGAGTTGTCGAAATTTCTCTCATCTCCCCCTTAGAGTTGACGGGTTGGTGATCTATTTATAGGGCTAGGTCAAAGTCTTTCTTTGAAGAGGAAGTTAAGTTGGAATTAAACTATCTTTAAAGAATATAATTCTTTATTATAATTATATTCCTTCTAGAACCTCTCATATCTTCTTGGAATTTAATTCTTCTTTAACCTCTTCATGGAAATCAAATTCCTTTGGGATTTAGCTTTGCTCCACGTCATCTTGAGCTTGTCTAGTCATCAATTTCAACTACCATATCACCTTATTCTTTGTCGACAATTGCCCTAGCAACTGGCTCGGCGTCTCCTTCATGCATTGCCCTAGCAACTAGCAAGGCATCTCCTTCATGCATTGCCATTGCAACTAGCTCTAGCCTTGCTTTGGCAAGTGATTCTACACATACACACAAAACACACCAAAGTAACATCTTTTCCCACAAAAACAACCAAATTATGCAATCAAGCTCAACGATGAAAGGAAACATGGATTAATGCATGAATGACTAATTATGTAACTAATATGAGCCTAAGTCTAACAATAATATGAGAAAAAA
The DNA here is from genome assembly GCA_019671005.1 of Hibiscus mutabilis. Classification (NCBI taxonomy): domain Eukaryota; kingdom Viridiplantae; phylum Streptophyta; class Magnoliopsida; order Malvales; family Malvaceae; genus Hibiscus; species Hibiscus mutabilis. The sequence goes on along the minus strand of CM033727.1, from coordinate 5,098,759 downwards.
GGGTAAGAAAAATAGTACTTTTGAACACTTATCATTTTGATTGTAATTGGGTAATATCCATCTTGTGAGAGGTATATTCAAATTGTCAACTTCTTCTTTATATTGAGAGATTTCTTGGGTCATTCTTTGGGTAGAAAGATTGACCGTTTGTAAATGTTACCTCCTAATCCTAGAAAAGGGAACAAAATCTAGTGGATTTTGTTGAAGATCCTTAGTGGGAGCTAAGGTAGTGGATGTAGAGCTTGTTAGAAGTTTGAACCACTATAATTGCCTTTGTCCTTCATTTTTCAATTTCCTTTTTGCTTTCTCAACTTTTAAATAGCCAATTCACCCCCTCTTGGCCAAATCACTATCATTTGATCCACTCAACAATTGGTATCAGAGCTTAACTCTTTGAAGGCTTAATGTTGCGCGTAATAAGTGCTACGCAATTGTGCAAGTATACACGTCACAAGTTATAGTATAAAAGATATCGTCTCCACAGGGATTGGTGCCACTTCAAGAATCTAGTCTCTTGCACTGTAAAAAGTAAAAACACAAGTGAAGGATTATAGAAGTTTTAACTAATAACTAATCTAGAAAGCAATTAAGTAAAAGAAAAGATGAATTCAATTGAGAGAGGTAGGCTAGGTTATCGTGAGTTGAGGTGTGATAGCCGATTGGATTGTCTTGGTAAAAGAGTGCACGGGCAACTCAGTTGCCGTGGCAACTTGCACGACGGGGTTGCCGTAGCAACTAATTGATGGTTGCTTAGGCGACTAGTTGGGCAACTACTTGGGCGATCGGGCAGCAACTTCAAGGTTCGGCGGAGCGTTCTTCAATGGTTTCTTCTTATCCCTAAGTCGAAACTCTAGCTATTTGTGCATGCCTTGATAATACATCCTCTGCGTGAATCAAGGGTGAACAACAACCAATCTTGCGCTCCTCTTAGCCGTTGAAATCCTTAACTTATTCCTAAGCCGGATTAATCTTCACCATCATTGGATTGAATAAAGATCATATTCATTCGTTTCTTGAATCTAACTCTCCCGATATTAGATAAATGGATGAAATCACGAGATCCTCTCTCAATTCACTCATGAACAATAATAAGAATCAAGAATGAATAAACCTTGAAATAGAAAAGTGCAAACTCTTATTACCTAAACAAAAACCAATAGTTTCTCACAACCACAAAACACAATAACCATAGCCAAGTAAATTTAGTTCATGGCTAGGTTCCAAAGAAACACAAGATAATTAATCCCTAGCATGAACCCAATCGAACAAAGATGAAGGAAGAGGCTTGTCGAAATCCTCCTTGCCCTTGATGCTTGTCGAAAATTCTCTCCTCTTGCCCTACTTGGACTTGCCAAATTTCCCTCTTGCTCTCCCCCTTGAATTGTCGAAATCTCCTTGATATTTATAGGGCTAGGCCAAAGTCCTTCTTTGAGGAGGAGTTTGAGTTGGAATTAAATTATCTTTAAAGAATATAATTCTTTATTATAATTTTATTCCTATTAGAACTTCTCCTATCCTCTTGGAATTTAATTCTTCTTTAATCTCTGCATGGCAATCAAATTCCTTTGGGCTTGGACCTTGCTCCATGTCATCTTGGGCTTGTAAAATCATGAATTTCGACATCCATATTGCTTTTGGTCTTTGTCGACAAATGCCATGGCAACTAGCTCGGCATATCCTTCATGCATTGCCCGGCAACTAGCTCGGCATTGCTTTGGCAAGTGATCCTGCACATACACACACAAAAACACACCAAAGCAGCATCTATTTCCACAAAAATCACCAAGTTATGTAATCAAGCTCAACGATTGAAGGAAACATGGATTAATGCATGAATGGCTAACTATGCAACTAATATGAGCCTAAGTCTAACAATAATATGAGTAAAAGGGTAAGAAAAATAGTACTTTTGAACACTTATCACACCCCAAACTCGAACTATTGCTTGTCCTCAAGCAATGCAAACTCATAATTACCTGCCAAGACTTCAAATTTTCACAAACTTAGCTTTGAACTTGATTTCAATTCTGAACCGGGGCACAAAGTATGATTGGCTTTTTATTTTTCAAAAAACGAGGAATTACTCGGAATCAAACTATAATGCTTGTGAGTGTGTGCGGAGTTGTGTGCAAGTTGATTTTTTTTCGGATTCTATGCAAACAATAGGTTTTCAAATTACTTCATTGGGTTCTTTTTAACATGTTTTAACTAGAGCCAACTTCGGGCACCTCTAGTGTTTTATTTTTAGTTTTCTTAAGTTAATTTAATCGACTAGAGCCGGTTTGGGCACCTCTAGTTAAATTTTTTTACGCCTCCTAGAGCCAGTTTGGGCACCTCTAGTGATCAATTTTTTAGCATATGCTAGAGCCAATTTCGGGCACCTCTAGCATTCATCCAATTTTTATTCTAATCCCCAATTTATTAATTATCGACCTAAGTTTACTAGAATTCCTTAAATCAATCAAACCACAACAAAGTGTTTCATCAAATTTAGCATCATAGTAAAATTCTAAGTTTTTCCATGGTTATCCTAGAATAAAAATTCTATCAATTAAGTGCATTGGCAAAGTCATCATCGAATATTCATCAAATCTAAGCAATTCTTGTTCCAATTAAAGGCATGGCAAGCAATTTATGTATCCTAAATGTAATGCTTAAGATTAATGTAACTAAACATGGTAATTACTAATAACAATCCCCCAAACTCGAGTGAGGCATTGTCCTCAATGCATGCATAATAATAACGAAAAATAACAATAAAAATAAAAATGCATACGAGGACTTACTCAGAGTTCGTCATCGTAGATGATTAGTTTCCTTCTAGTTGGCGTCTTGACTTTCTTGCTTGAACGCGATGGTTGTTTTCTTGTTGCCGGTGGTGGAATCGATCCTCGTACGGGGTTGTCCTCATCATCCTCTTCATCAATGTCAATGGCTTTTCGTTTGGAGGATTCAATTGGTGCGGTCTTTATTGGTTCAATGGAGGACTCGTCCGAATCTGAAAAATCAGAAAATGATTCCGTAGGAGTTGATTCAGACATAGGTGCTTTACCTTTGGCTTTTTCAGTTGGTTGCCGGGGCATTGTCGAGTTGGTTGCCGTGGCGTCAGCTTCCTTGGTTGCCGTGGCAAGGATATCGGCGGGAAATATTGGGAACGGCACACGGTTGTCTGGGTACTTTTCTAGGATGACTTGGGTGATGGCATTGTTGTGCTCCTTCATGTACCGCATGAACATTAGTTGCCGATCTTCAATTTGCCTTAGGCGGCTTTCCAATGGGTGCAAAAGTGCTTCAAAGTGTCCCGGGATTAATGGCCGAGTTGCCACTGCGTTAGGTGCTTGGGCATTAGGGATTCCGCGGCGGCAGGAGTTGCCGTGGCAATTGGAGGCCTTGAAGAATCTCCCGGTGCCTCTCCCATTAGCTTCCGGATTAGTGTTTGATTCCAACCAGACTTGGGTAGGGCCTTTTCATCGGTGGACTCACTCGGGACATGCATCTCCTTGCAAAGATTGGAAATTAAGCAAGGGAAGAAAAGATAACCCTTATCTTTTGAGCTGCATACAAAAATCTCATCGCAAATAATTTTTCCAATGTTAATGATGCGATTATGCAAAATAGAATGTATGAGCAAAAGACGTGGTATGTCAACGGTAGTATTGTGTGTGGAGGGCATTAAAGAAGTTTTAACAAACTTATTCCATAGTTTTGCCTCGGGTTTAAGCCGAAGGCGATTTACCGTGCCCTTGTATTTACCGTCGTTCCAATGAGTTCCCGGTTGAGTGAGTTCTTGAAGCACCTTGTCGAGTTGCTTGGGATTGATTTGGTCAACGAAGGCTTGATGTTCGTCCTTCTCAATGTAAAGTCCGTAAAAGGTGTTGATGCTTTCGGGACTTATAAGTATGGCCTTGTCACGAACAAAAACATAAGGATTATCCGGGTTAGGTGAGTGAGCATAGAATTCTCTTACCCATGAGATGTTACCCGTTCCGGTTGATGGCAAAAGATTTGCCACTTTTGATGTGCAATCCTTTTGAAGATGAATGGTTCAAGGCCAAATCTTGAGATCCGGAGTATTCAAAGCCTTGTTCTTCATGAATCTTCCGGCTTTCAAACTTTGATTGAAATCTTTCTTGAACCACCGGTGTAGCAAACTTCTTGTATCTTGGTTCTTTGGAGGAACTTGGATGAACTAAAAGTTTAATCTTGGATGCCATGTATGATCTTGGTTGTGAGTAAAAACAAAGAAAAGAAAAGAAACTAAAAAGTTGCAAGATAGAAAGTAGGAATAGGTTAAGGGTGATGGGTTTTATAGAAAAGATAGGTGGGTGGGATTAGGGAAATCGACAATTGGGTTAGGGTTTGGTAGGAATTTTTAGACAAAAGGGGTTTTTTGTTAGGATGAATTGGAGGCTTTATATAAGCCTTAGATTCAGCCCATTAGTTTCCTTGTTGAAGATGTTTTCCTACTTGGTTTAGAATTCCTTCTTTCTCTTGAACTTCCTTTCCTACAATTCAAAAACCAATCAAATAAGGATTAAAATTAAAGATAAACTAATAAAGAAAATAAATAAAGATGTGTAATAGGATTCTTAGACTTGAATAAAAAAATCTATCCTAAAACTACTAATAATCGGCAAAATAATAAAATAATAAAAAATAATAATCGGAAAAAAATGAAAAATAAATAATTAAATAATCGACAAAAACAAAAATAAAAATAAATAAAAATAAAAATAAAAATAACAAAGGGAGAGCATGCTCATGCATCTCCTAAATTGACCACTTCCTTGTTACGTTCCACATGGGCACCATTGTAGTGCTTCAATCTTTGTCCATTAACTTTGAATTCATGGTTGTCAGAGATGGACTTGATTATCACGGCGCCATGGGAGAATGGTTTGACGACTTCAAATGGTCCCGACCATCTTGATTTCAGCTTTCCCGGGAAAAGTTTTAGCCGAGAATTGAATAGGAGAACTAGTTGCCCTGGCGTGAATTGTCGTGGCAATAGTTTCTTGTCATGACATCGCTTTGTTTTCTCCTTGTAGATTCGTGCATTGTTATAGGCGAGTGCACGAAATTCTTCTATCTCATTGAGATCCATCAAGCGCTTTTGTCCGGCACTTTCCCAATCCATATTCACGGTCTTGATTGCCCAAAGACGCCTTGTGCTCGATTTCCACCGGTAGATGACATGTTTTACCATAGACAAGTCGGAAGGGGGACATACCTAAGGGTGTTTTGAATGCAGTGCGATATGCCCAAAGTGCGTCATCTAGTCTTAATGACCAATCCTTCCTTGAGGGATTTACAACTTTCTCGAGTATTCCCTTCAACTCTCGGTTGGAGATTTACCTTGCCCATTGGTTTGTGGGTGATATGCCGTGGCGATCTTGTGTGATATGCGAAGCATTGCAACATCTTGGCAATTAGTCTGTTGTCAAAATGCTTGCCCCGTCGCTGATAATTGCTCTCGGCATCCCAAACCGTGTAAATATGTTTTTCTGCAGGAATCGTTGCACGGTCTTGGAATCGCTCGTTGGGAACTGCAGCTGCCTCTACCCATTTAGACACATAGTCGACGGCGAGTAAGATGTAGAGGTTGCCGAATGAAGATGGAAAAGGTCCCATAAAATCGATCCCCATACATCGAGCAGTTCCACCTCGATGATGTTCTGGAGTGGCATCTCATGTCGCCTAGAGATATTGCCCGTCCTCCGCAACGATCACATTGCTTGTAAAAGTCTTGGGCATCTTTGTACAATGTTGGCCAATACAAACCGGATTGCAAGACTTTGGCATGCGTACGAGTTCCTCCAAAATGTCCTCCATAGGGTGAAGAATGGCATTGCCGGAGTACATTCTGTTGCTCTTCTTCTCAGGGGACACATCGGCGTATAACCCGATCTGCACATTGTTTAAACAAAAGAGGCTCGTCCCAAAAAGTAATGCTTAGCATTATGGCGAAACCGCTTCTTCCTTGGTGAGTAATGCCATACGGAAAAATACCACAAACAAGGAAGTTAACTAAATCTGCGTACGAGGGTATTGCCGGGCATGTCTTTGCCCGTAGTGTCTGCTCCCCCAAAATTGTCGAGGCGTGCTCGTCAAAGACTAACTGCTGCGGCGTCGAGTTGCCGAGGCGTGTGCTTCCATGGTTGCCGAGGCGTCATGGGCTGTCGAGGCGTCAAGGGTTGCCGAGGCGATTAGAATTTGTTCATCCGGGAATGCATCGCATATCTCTAGATCCGCGTCCTCTTCCCTATTGCGTTCCAAACGTGATAAGTGATCGGCCACTTGATTTTCTGTTCCTTTCACTGTCCCTTAATTTCAATATCAAATTCTTGTAAAAGTAATATCCAACGAATCAAACGAGGTTTAGCATCCTTTTTAGCAAATAAGTATTTGATTGCCGAATGGTCCGTATGAACAATTACCTTTGTACCAATTAAATAGGATCGGAACTTGTCAAATGCGAAAACTACAGCTAGTAACTCTTTCTCCGTTGTTGTGTAATTCACTTGAGCATCGTTAAGAGTTTTACTAGCGTAGTATATCACATGGAAGGTCTTACCTGTGCGTTGGCCTAGGACTGCTCCTACCGCGAAATCACTTGCATCACACATGAGCTCAAAAGGTAGCGTCCAATCTGGTGGAACAACAATGGGTGCCGAGGCAAGCTTTTTCTTTAGGGTTTCAAATGCTTGAGTGCAAGAATCATCAAAATCGAAGACTTTATCCTGTTCAAGCATATTACACAAAGGTTTAGTGATTTTAGAAAAGTTATGAATGAACCTCCTGTAAAAACCTGCATGTCCGAGAAAACTTCGAATTCCTTTAACCGAATTTGGTGGGGGTAATCTCTCGATCACGTCCACCTTGGCTTTGTCTACTTCAATTCCCTTGGATGAAATCTTATGGCGAGCACTATTCCTTCATCTACCATAAAGTGGCATTTCTCCCAATTGAGGACTAAATCCGTTTCTTCGCATCTTGCCAACACCCTCTCTAAATTGCCGAGACAGCCGTCGGTCATTACCAAAACCGAAAAATCATCCATGAAGATCTCAAGGAAGTCTTCGACCATGTCTGAAAAGAGCGCCATCATGCATCTTTGGAAGGTTGCCGGGGCGTTACATAATCCGAACGGCATCCTGCGGAAGGCATAAGTACCGTAGGGGCATGTGAAGGTTGTCTTTTCTTGATCTTCTGGTGCTATGGCAATCTGATTGTAACCTGAATAACCATCAAGAAAACAGTAAAAGGGTTTACCTGCAAGACGGTCAAGCATTTGATCAATAAAGGGTAATGGGAAGTGATCTTTCCTAGTGGCTTTGTTTAGCTTTCGATAGTCCATAAAAACCCTCCAACCGGTCACAGTCTTGGTTGGGATAAGTTCATTATTTTCATTGCTTACCACTGTTATACCTCCCTTTTTCGGCACACATTGTACCGGACTTACCCACGTACTATCGGAGATAGGGTATATAATGCCGGCGTCAAGCCACTTGATGATTTCTTTCATTACAACCCCTTTCATGGCATGATTCAGTCTTCTCTGGACCTCAATTGAAGGTTTGTGGTTATCTTCCAACAAGATCTTGTGCATGCACACCGCCGGGCTAATTCCCTTCAAGTCGGCAATTGTCCACCCTATTGCCTTTTTATGTAGCTTCAACATGTTGATCAGCTTCTTTTCCTGCTCAGGCTGTAACTTAGAGGAAATAATTACAGGTAATGTATTATCGATCCCTAAGTATACATATTTCAGTTGCTCTGGCAATTGTTTCAACTCAAGAATTGGTGGATTTTCGATAGAGGGTTTTTCGACCTTACCTGAGTAGTCCAGTGGTTCAAAGTATGTACCTGGTCGATTGACTAGCCAATTTACCTCTTCTGGTTGTTCCTCATTGACCGGTTCTTCATACTCCTCAGGTTCCTCTTGATCGGCAATGTAGTTGCCGAGGCAACTAAATTCCTCATCGAAGTTAAACTCTGCCGTGGCATGAAGTAGTTGGCATTCTTCTGGATCATCGGCATGCCTTAGTGTTTGGAACACATTTAGTTTTACCTGCTGGTCATTCACCCTCATTGTGAGTTCTCCCTTTTCAACATCAATCAAAGTTCTCCCTGTCGCTAGGAATGGTCTTCCGAGAATGATAGGCGCATGCTCATCTCGCTTCACAATCTAAAACAATAAAGTCAGCGGAAAAATAAATTTATCAACTTTTACCAAGATGTCCTCGATTTTTCCCTCTGGATGCACATAGGATCTGTCGGCTAGTGTAGCATAATCATTGTAGGTCTTGCCTTCCCGATTCCTAGTTTCGGAAAACCGATTTAGGCATCAAGTTTATGCTAGCCCCTAGGTCGCATAGTGCTTTCCCGACATAGTGATTTCCAATAGAACAGGTATTGTGAAACTTCCGGATCCTTCAACTTGGGCGGCATACGATTGTGCAACATTGCCATGCATCCCTCTGTTGCGGCAATTGTTTCAAACTCTCCTAGCCTTGTTCTCTTGGACACAATGTCTTTAAGAAACTTGGCATAGTTTGGCATTTGTTCAATTGCTTCCACCAATGGCAAGTTGATGTGGACTTGCTTTAGGATATCAAGAAACTTCTTGAATTGGTATTCTTGCTTTTGTCGCTTCAACCTTTGTGGGAATGGTGGTGGAAGTCGGATATCTTCGATCTTTTCATTGGTTTGAAACCTGATTGACGGCATTACAGGGGACATCCGAGTTGCCGATGTGTTACCAATCAACCAGGGTTGCCGCGGCGTGCTTATCGCAAGTTGCCGAGGCGTCATCGGTTGCCGAGGCATGCTTATTGCGGTTGCCGCAGCAATTCTTTGTTTCAGCATCCGAGACTTTGCCGCTAGGTTCGTCTTGCTCTTTTTGTTGAGTTTTGTTTGACGAGCGGGTTTGAACCTCTCTAAGTTGTTGGCCACTTCTGGTGGTGATTGCCTTACATTGCTCATGGCGGTTCCTCTTGCGACTTGATGATCGCTAGGTAAACCTCCTTGTGGTCTAGTGTTGATTTTTGAGCAAATTGTCCGACTTGATTTTCCAATGATTTGATTTCCGCCTCTTGGTTTTGCAATCTCATCTCGGTCCTGTTAATAAAAGCATCGATTCTTTTTAGGAAATTACTATTCTCACCATATAAGATTCATTTTTCATCATAAAAGCATTTAGAGAATTTTCCAAAGAACTAGATGTTGTCGGTTGTTGTTTGCGGCATCATTGTCGTGGCATATTTTGCTGGAATCCGATGCTTTTGCATTCTGATTGTTCTGGTTTAGAGCATTGTTGGGATTACTCCATGAAAAATTTGGGTGCTTCTTCCAAGCTGGATTGTATGTATTTGACATCATGTTGTTGCCCGATTGTAATTCCCCACATAGAAGCTAGATTCCGGATTCTGCATACATTCAAAGAATTATGGTTATCGCCACATAACTCACAAAAAGAATCCATTACCTTGACTTCATGTGTGTTGTTTGGTTTTTGCATGTTCGGACCATCTTGGTTAAAGCGGCCAATTGTGCGAAATTGAATCTGATGATCCTAGTTCATGTATTGTGGCTTAGCGTCTAACTCCTCCTCTTACGGTAGATGGGAATTGATAATCATTCTTGGCCAGCCTGTTTAAAATTTGCATTGCTTCTTCCGGTGACTTATCTAGAGTATGCCGTTTGCGAGGCGTCTAGCATCATCCTTGTTGGTGTATTCACGACATTGTAAAACATTGTCACTTGAGTCCACACCGGAATCCGTGTAGAGGGCATTTGTGTAGAAGTTCTCTATATCGCTCCCAAGCCTCGTACATGGATTCATCATCCGCTGCCGAAAAGAAGTAATGTCGTTCTGAAGCTTATCGATTAAATTTGTAGGATTAAATCTAGCAAGGAAATCACGACAAAGATCAGTCCAAGATGCTATGGATCCGGCAGAATGCTATTTAGCCATGCTTTCGCCTATCCCTCGGTGAATAGGGAATAATCTTAATCGTAAGACATCGTGGTGACTCCGTGTATCTTGAACGAGTTGCAAATCTCGAGGAAAGATTTCAGATGTTGTCGTGCATCTTCGATTCTTTGAGCCGCCAAATTGACCTATTGTGTTGATCATATTAAACATTACGGTTTCAACTCAAAGTGGTCGGCTTCAATTCGGGTGCGACAACTCCTGGTTAAGTCCATCAAGATCTTCTTCAAGATAGTCTCGAATAGTTCTGTTTCGTGCAAGAATCACTCCTCCTCCTCGCCGAACATCTTGATTAATATTGCCGTCTTGATTTGCCATTGCTTCTCTTATCCTTCGTCTAAGTCTTTGTAAGGTTCGTTCGATTTACGGATCAAAGGGATATTCTGGTGAAGTCGGTCTCGCCTGGTCATATACCAATGCAAAACCAAAGTTTGTTAGCCCTTTGAATTTTAAACAAGAAAAATAAAAAGAAAGTGCAAGAAAGTAAAAACAAAGTCGCTATTGCCAATCCCGACAACGGCGCCAAAAACTTGTTGCGCGTAATAAGTGCTACGCAATTGTGCAAGTATACACGCCGCAAAGTTATAGTATAAAAGATATCGTCTCCACAGGGATTGGTGTCACTTCAAGAATCTAGTCTCTTGCAATCGTAAAAAGTAAAAACACAAGTGAAGGATTATAGAAGTTTTAACTAATAACTAATCTAGAAAGCAATTAAGTAAAAGAAAAGATGAATTCAATTGAGAGAGGTAGGCTAGGTTATCGTGAGTTGAGGTGTGATAGCCGATTGGATTGTCTTGGTAAAAGAGTGCACGGGCAACTCGGTTGCCGTGGCAACTTGCACGACGGGGTTGCCGTAGCAACTAATTGATGGTTGCTTGGCGACTAGTTGGGCAACTACTTGGGCGATCGGGCAGCAACTTCAAGGTTCGGCGGAGCGTTCTTCAATGGTTTCTTCTTATCCCTAAGTCGAAACTCTAGCTATTTGTGCATGCCTTGATAATACATCCTGCGTGAATCAAGGGTGAACAACAACCAATCTTGCGCTCCTCTTAGCCGTTGAAATCCTTAACTTATTCCTAAGCCGGATTAATCTTCACCATCATTGGATTGAATAAAGATCATATTCATTCGTTTCTTGAATCTAACTCTCCCGATATTAGATAAATGGATGAAATCACGAGATCCTCTCCCAATTCACTCATAAACAATAATAAGAATCAAGAATGAATAAACCTTGAAATAGAAAAGTGCAAACTCTTATTACCTAAACAAAAACCAATAGTTTCTCACAACCACAAAACACAATAACCATAGCCAAGTAAATTTAGTTCATGGCTAGGTTCCAAAGAAACACAAGATAATTAATCCCTAGCATGAACCCAATCGAACAAAGATGAAGGAAGAGGCTTGTCGAAATCCTCCTTGCCCTTGATGCTTGTCGAAAATTCTCTCCTCTTGCCCTACTTGGACTTGCCGAAATTTCCCTCTTGCTCTCCCCCTTGAATTGTCGAAATCTCCTTGATATTTATAGGGCTAGGCCAAAGTCCTTCTTTGAGGAGGAGTTTGAGTTGGAATTAAATTATCTTTAAAGAATATAATTCTTTATTATAATTTTATTCCTATTAGAACTTCTCCTATCCTCTTGGAATTTAATTCTTCTTTAATCTCTGCATGGCAATCAAATTCCTTTGGGCTTGGACCTTGCTCCATGTCATCTTGGGCTTGTAAAATCATGAATTTCGACATCCATATTGCTTTTGGTCTTTGTCGACAAATGCCATGGCAACTAGCTCGGCATATCCTTCATGCATTGCCCTGGCAACTAGCTCGGCATTGCTTTGGCAAGTGATCCTGCACATACACACACAAAAACACACCAAAGCAGCATCTATTTCCACAAAAATCACCAAGTTATGTAATCAAGCTCAACGATTGAAGGAAACATGGATTAATGCATGAATGGCTAACTATGCAACTAATATGAGCCTAAGTCTAACAATAATATGAGTAAAAAGGGTAAGAAAAATAGTACTTTTGAACACTTATCACTTAACATCCACAAGAGGCGATCCATGAAGAGTGTTGATCATCTATCTATTCATTGCCATGGGCTCTACCTCCAGGCAAAATCTATACGAGTCACAATAAATCACAAAGCCACCTTGTTTCAATGGGGATAACCATCCCTATTGGAAGAACCAGATGAGACTCTTCATCAAATCCACTAACTATGTCCTTTGGGATGTAGTAAAAGATGGACCGGTTATTCCGATGAAAATAGATGATAAAGAATTATTTGTTCCGAAGACAAGGGTATAGATGACCGATGAAGATAAAAAAAGACTCCAAATCAATGATAAAGCCCTATGCATCTTGTTTTGTGCACTGGGTCTCGACATGTATACCAAGATGTCTTTGTGCACAAGTGCAAAGGAGGTATGGGACAAGTTAGAGACCACTTATGAGGGCACCAACAACGTGAATGAGACCAAGATCAGGATCCTTAATCTAAACTATGAGAACTTCAAGATATAGCCAAATAAAAGTGTCTTCAAGATGTTCAACCGGTTTTCGGTCATTATAAATAGTCCCAAGGGCTTCGGTAAGGCCATTCTCCAAGATAAACTTATCTGAAAACTACTCTACTCTCTTCCCCGAATCATGAGATGGGAAGAGAACCACAATCATCGAGGTGAAAAACTTGAAGACGTTGAAGCTCAATGAATTGGTATGATCTCTCATTACTCATGAGATCATGAAGCAAGGAAGAAAAGAAGAAAAAAAAAGGAAGAGAAAATAGTAGAGAAGAAGGAGGTGGACAAGAAGAAGCTTGGTATTGCTCCCAAAGCTTCCTTTGAGGAGAGCGATTCAAGCGAGGAGGAAGACGAAGAGATGGCCATGTTGGCCAAACGGTTTACCTGATTCATAAAGTCCAACCGTGAAAGAAAATTCAATAGAAGATGGGAGTTCAAGAACAAGAGCAAAGAAGAAGAAAATGACCAACTCATTTGTTATGCATGCAAGAATCCCGCCCACATTCTCACCGATTGCCCTCAACTAAAGAATAAGAGCTTCGAGAAGAAGAAGAAGCTCAAAGCTCATTGGCAACTTGGAGTGACGATGAGTCATCCGAGGATGAAGAGCATGAAGTGGCCAACCTTTGCCTCATGGCCCTTGAGGAGGAACCAATGGTAAACTCTAACTCATTATATTTTACTTATGATGAATTATATGATGCGTATGATGAGCTACAAGATGTTTACGATGAATTAGTAGAAAAATACAAAGAGTCTATTTTGAAAAACAAAAAAAAACATTTCCAATTTAAAATTTCAAAATGAGTCTCTTTCAAAAACCAATTCCAAATTGAAAAAGAAAGTTTTATATTTGATAAATCTTTCAAATGAGCTCAAAAAGAAAAATCACGATTTAGAAAAACTTCTTTTCGATTTCTAAGATTATCACACAAAGGAGGTGGATAATCTTAAAACTTCTCTTACTATTAAGAAAAATACTTTTGAAAATGGTAGTTCTTCAAAAACTCAATATGTAAAGAGAGATTTTTAACCCCAAACAAAGAAGTTTTCTAAAGCAATCTAAAACTAAAAGAGTTAGGAGTGTATGGGTACCTAAGGAACTCATAGTTTCTAACAATATGAATGCTATTGCTTCTTGGACTCCTAAGGGAACCAAGATTTTGAGAACTAATGTTTATGGACCCAAAATGATTTGGGTACCAAAATTGAAAACTTGATCTTTGTTTGTAGGGGGAGCAATGCTACAAGGTCAAAACCACAAGTCAAAATTCTCGGTACCTTGATAGTGGTTGCTCAAGACACATGACTGAAGACAAGAGTAGATTCTTGGAGCTCAAACCAAAGAGTGGAGGAGTAGTGACATTTGGTGACAACTCCAAATGCCACATTGAAGGAATTGGCTCCATTGGTAATCTCCTAACTACTCTTATTGAAAATGTTCTTTATGTCATTGGTCTTAAACATAATTTGTTGAGCATTAGTCAATTGTGCGATAAGGGTTTTAATGTTCTTTTTTATGCTAATAGGTGTAAAATCGTGAGCATTAAAACAAATCAAATAATGCTCATAGGTCATTGCATAGTTAATATCTATATGGTGCATTTAGATGACATACATACATCTAATGCATGCTTTGTGGCACATAATGAAAATGATATATGGTTGTGGCATAGGAAACTAGGACATGCTAGCATTAGTGTTTTAGAGAAATTGGTTTCCCTTGATATAGTAAGAGGTTTACCTAAGCTAAATTTCTCTAAAGATAAAATTTGTGATGCATGTGCTAAGGGTAAATAACAAAGAACATCATCTAAATCCATTAATGATATTTCTACTAATAAATGTTTACAATTGATCCATATGGATTTCTTTAGGCCTATTAGGACTATGAATTTGGGTGGTAAGTCATATGCATGTGTATTAGTAGATGACTATTCTAGATATACTTGGGTTCTCTTCTTAAGTACTAAGGATAAGGCTTCAGAAAAATTCATCACGTTTTCAAAAATCATCCAAATTGATCTTGATCTTAAAATTTCACATATTAGAAGTGATCATTGAACCGAATTTCAAATATGGGTTTTGAAGATTTTTGTAATGAAAATGGTATTAGCCACAATTTTGTGGCTGCTCTCACTCCTCGACAAAATGAGGTAGTTGAGAGGAAAAATATAACTTTAGAAGAAATGGCTAGGACTATGCTTTGTGAAAATAATTTACCTAAATATTTTTGGGCTGAAGCCACTAATACGACTTGCTACATAATAAATAGAGTAATGATTAGGCCTATTTTTAAGAAAACATCTTATAAGATTTTAAAATCCAAAAAACCTAACATTAGCTATTTCCATCCTTTTAGTTGTAAATGTTTTGTTTTAAACAATGGAAAAGATAATTTAGGTAAATTTGATACAAAAAGTGATGAAGCTATTTTTCTAGGATACTCTTCAAACTCTAAAGCCTATTGAGTATTTAATAAAAGAACTTTGGTTGTAGAAGAGTCTATACATGTTGTTTTCAATGATAACCTCCTTCCGAGAAAGGAATCTTGTGATGATAATGATGATGATAATGATGATGTAGGGATCATTGAAGCCATTGATGAAGGATAAACATCAAAGGTGGATGAGATTCCAAGCAAAGAAGAGGAAACACAAGATCCACCTCTTGAAGCCTTGAAGGACTTGGCTCTAGAAGAAAAGGAGGTCACATACCCAATGGAGTTCAATTATGTCAAAGGTGGTAAAATTTTTGGTGATCTATCCAAAGGGGTAACCACTAAATCATCTTTCAAACTTATAAATAATGTTGCATTTATTTCATGATTTGAGCCTAAAATATCAAAGAAGCATTAAAAAATGATTTTTGGATATTGGCCATACAAGAAGAACTTAATAAATTTGAGAGAAGTCAAGTATGGACATTAGTTGATAGGCCTAGTAATCAATCTACTATAGGAACTAAATGGGTCTTTAGAAACAAGCTAGATGAGAGTGGTAATATAGTGAGAAACAAGGCTAGACTTATTGCTCAAGGTTACACTCAAGAAGAGAGAATAGATTTCGATGAAACTTATGCACCCGTAGCTAGGATGGAAGCTATTAGGATGCTTCTTACATTTGCATGCTTTCATGATTTCAAGCTTTTTCAAATGGATGTTAAAAGTGCATTTTTAAATGATTTTATTAATGAAGAAGTGTATGTTGAACAACCGCCGGGTTTTGAAGATCCAAATTTTCCAAACCATGTTTTTAAATTAACCAAAGCCTTATATGGTTTAAAACAAGCTTCTAGAGCTTGGTATAAAAGGCTTTCAAACTTTTTAATTGAAAAAGGTTTTGAAAAAGGCAAGGTTGACACTACAATTTTCATTAAAAGATATGGAAATGACATCTTAGTAGTTCAAATATACGTTGATGATATTATTTTTGGTTCTACTAATGAGGTTTAATGCCAAGAATTTTCTAAGCTAATGCAAGGTGAGTTCGAGATGAGCATGATGGGGGAGCTCTCATTTTTCCTGGGGCTCCAAATCAAGTAAATGAAGGATGGCACCTTCATCAATCAATTTAAGTACGTCAAGGATATGCTCAAGAAGTTTGGCTTGGAGAACGTAAAGCATCAAGCGACTTCAATGAGCTCATCTATTGATCTTGACAAGGATGAAGGAGGTAAGTGTGTCAATTCTAAACTTTATCATTCAATGATTGGCTCTTTGCTTTACCTTACCGCTAGTAGACCCGATATCATGTTTAGTGTTTGCTTGTGTGCTAGGTTTCAAGCTAGCCCTAGAGAATCGCACCTAGTAGCCATTAAGAGGATCTTTAGATACCTTAAAGATACACCTAGTTTAGGTCTTTGATATCCTAGAGACTCTTCTTTCAACCTTCATGCTTATTCGGATGCGGATTATGGGGGTGTAAGATCGATAGGAAAAGTACCTCTGGAACATGTCAATTCCTATGTAGTATGCTCGTATCTTGGTTCTCTAGGAAACAAAATAATGTACATTTTCTACCATCGAAGCGGAGTATATATCCTTAGGGAGTTATTGTGCTCAAGTCTTTTGGATAAAGCAACAACTCTTAGACTATGGTGCTGAAATAGATACCATATCCCTTAAGTGTGACAATACTAGTGTCATTTGTCTCACTAAGAATCATATCCAACACTCTAGAACCAAGCACATAGAAATAAGACATTATTTCATTAGGGATCATGTCTTAAAGAATGATGTAGTTCTAGAGTATGTCGATACCTTTAACCAATTAGAGATATTTTTACTAAACCATTAGATAAAGAACGTTTTTGGACCATTATGAGAGAGTTAGGTTTAACAAGTCTTCTTTGACCCTTTAGAGTCTCAAAAGACCAAGAGTTTGTTTGATTTGATTGTCATGTTTATGTAATTTGTGCCTCTTGATGCATCTATGCCTTTAATTAGGGGGAGCTTATCTCTATTCTTAACCTTCATCCTGTTCTTTCATCATATACATGCATTTCGGTTCAAGTAAAATTGAACTTTTGAACAACTTGTTGCCCAAAATGCATTTTCTGGGTTATTCGTATCGAAACGGGTTAAAGTATATTAATACACCATTCTTGACTCAACCCATATTGTATTTCTCAGCACGAGTGTATCGATACGAGTCCAAATGTATCGATATGGTCTCAAGAACATATTTCAATACAGGTATGTCTGTATCGAAACGGTCCATGTGTTTCGACACACTTGTATCGATACGCCATGTGGCGTACTGGTACGCGCGGGCGTTGAGTCTTTAAATTAGCCTTTAATGAGAATCCAACTTTAAATTAATATCTATAAACCCTTTTTCATCCGAAACCCTAACTCTTTCAACTATAAATACCCTTCAAATCTTCTAGTTTTTCACACAAATTTTTGAGGGTTTTTGTTCAACAAACCAAGTCTAAGATCTCTTATCAAATTGGTGCATTATCATCAACCCATTCTTCCAATTTCCTCAAATCAATGTATAAACTCTCTTTTTTCTTTTTTATTTTTGTTTAGATTAATATACTGTTTTTAATAATTTTTTTGTATAAAAAGTATACTAATAGTATGGGTTTTAAAGTATTTGCAAAAAAATCAAAAATTCGAATTTTTTAATATAAAACTTATATCGTACATTTTAAATATGTTTTTCTAAATTTCTTTTTTTAATCTTTCTAAAATTAAATTGTATAGTTTTTCATTAATACCTTGAATTTTGGATTACATATTGGATTGAATTTGATGATTTATGCACACATATGTTTTGAGCCTTAATTTATTTTTCAGATTCATTATGGCACACATAAAAGAGGTCGAACAAACGACGCTAGCGAGTCTTCTACTGAAGATAATTTGGCTCGTCCTAATCTCAGTGTCATCTATCAAAAGAGTTTTGCAACCCATGCGGCTTTAAACAATTTCAAGCAGTACCAAAATTATAAAATCTGCCGCGAAAGAGTAACATCTATCCCTTTTCTTAATTCTGAACATTTCAAGTTCAAATATCTTCCTCTTTTACACCGTTGGAACTTTATGCCTTTGTTGTCAATCCCCGGGTTTTTGTACTGTAATCTTGTCTTGATTTTCTTTGTCAATGCCTGGTGTATCCCCAACCAAGACCGTACTAAAGTTGTTGCTATTGAGTCCTTCTTAATGGGGAAGAAATTTTGGATTGATTTTCAAACTCTTGTTGATGTTTTTGGGTTCGAAGATGAAGGAATCGGTGATGAAGACTCATTGAGACATGTTCTTGGAGGTTATGTTACTGTTCTAGATGCTCATGATCGTTTCTTGTATCTCATGATCACTTGATGGTTTCGGCCATCCGGTGGAAATATTTCCACTATTCGCCAAGTGGATGACTTTTGGATTCGATGCTTTCGTGAAGAGAAGCAGCCCAATCTTGCTTGAATCATGTTTGCAGAGCTAGTCTACCTTATCCAACATCATCACACCCCTCTTGTTGCACCATTCACCTATGGGACAGCTTTGAGCTACCTGTTCACTCAATTGGAGATTGATTGCTCATCAGATTTTTTCGAGCCTCTTACCGATCCTATTGAAGAGCGATCTCTTGTTCGTTCAAAGTTCCACTATTTTGATGGACAGTGGTTACGTCTTGCCAAGCTTCCACGTGATGCGATTCCCGAAGCACTAGAAGTTCCTCCTCCTGCCGCCCCTCAAGCTTCGATTGCTCCACAAGCTATGGACACTCTCATGACTTATCTCAATGAGCAATTCACTTCATTGAAAACAACCATGACCGAAGGGTTTGCTGCTATTAATACTCGATTTACTTCCTTAGAGGATCGAGTTCAAGCCATAGAAAGCCAACAAGGTTCGATGGACATATCACTTACGGCTTTTCATGGAGAATTGCGACAATCTTAGGGTAATCACACCCATGATGAAGATCAAGACGAGAATGAAGATTATGCTCCCTATACTTTCATTTCATTGCATATCATATTAGACTTTTCCTCTTATGCACCTATGAACCTATGCTTTAATTTTAACTTTGTTTGGATTTGGATTATGTTGCCTTAATGATTATGTTGCTTTGGATTATGAACCTATGCTTAGATTATGCTTTGAATTATGCTAAGAATGTTGCTTTGAATTATCCTTTACTATCATTAATTTTGATCTAACAACAAGAGGGAGAATGTGCATAAACTAAAAACAAATTAAACCTAGCTTACTCAAAGAGGGAGTAATTTCAAAACACTTAAAAATTTGCTTTGGTTTTGATATATCAAAAAGGGGGAGATTGTAAAACCTTTGATGATTTTGATATAACAAATATTTTTCAAGGACTTAATTGTAAAGCAAACAAATTTTTAAAGTGTCCCAAACTGACAAATATTTTAAAGCATATTTGATTCTAAGTCAAAAACTTAAAGCCCTAAATTTTTCTAAGTGTTTTAAAGGCCAGACTATTGAAATACGTCCAGGCGTATCGATACGCCTCTAAGCGTATCGATACAATTTTTGTAACATTGGCCACTTTAAGCATCAATTTCGATATGACTCATTCCGTATCGATACGCCCTTTATACTGGGTTTAAGTTTTAAGCATTGCGCACCGATACGCCACTAGGTGTTCCGATACGCTTTAAAGATTTTCTCAAATACCGGCATTTAATGTTATAGTCGTTAGAGTCAGTTATTGGGAAAGA
Organism: Hibiscus mutabilis; assembly: GCA_019671005.1. Lineage (NCBI taxonomy): Eukaryota > Viridiplantae > Streptophyta > Magnoliopsida > Malvales > Malvaceae > Hibiscus > Hibiscus mutabilis. The sequence goes on along the minus strand of CM033727.1, from coordinate 5,079,031 downwards.
CCAATTTTAAAATGTCGCTGGACACGTATCGATACACCCTCAAGATGTACCGATACAGGTTCAGTCAGTAGCTCAAGCAAGAAAATTGCATCGATACGGCTTCTTCCGTATCGATACGCCCCTTTGTTTTCACTGAGACCATACCGATACGCTTCCCCGCGTATCGATACGCCCCTGTTATTTTGTGCACAACGACTCTTTCTTCTTATAGACAGGTACCGATACGAGCCTTCATGTACCTATACGGATGGTTGATCAAGAGCATTTATTGCGTGATAAATACAGCCCAATGGCTACAATAATGATCTCAACCACCCAAACGGCTAGAAATCAATGCAAGGGTATAAAAGCAAGCCTCCAAAGCACCAGCAACAACTATTTAACCATCAAGCAACATCCAAGCATTAATCTAAACCTTTGTGCCTTATAGAGTCATATATTTGTACCCCAACTCTTTGGAGTTTTTCATTGTAAATCTTTATTTAGAGTTTGGGGTGTGTTTTGAATGTAATTGGGCAATATTCATCTTGTGAGAGATATATTTAGATTGTCAACTTCTTCTTTATATTGAGAGATTTTTTGGGTTAATCTTTGGGTAGAAAGATTGACCGATTGTAAAGGTTACCTCCTAATCCTAAAAAGGGGGAAGAAAATCTAGTGGATTTTGTTGAAAATCCTTAGTGAGAGCTAAGGTAGTGGATGTAGAGCTTGTTAGAAGCTTGAACCACTATAATTGCCTTTGTCCTTTATTTTTCAATCTCCTTTTTGCTCCCTCAAATTTTAAATAGCCAATTCACCCCCTCTTGGCTAAATCACTATCATTTGATCCACTCAACAATTATGTTGGTAAATGGTAAGGTTTTGATTTTGAAATTCAAATTGATGAAATTGGATAAAATTAATGAAATTATGGTTTTGTTTTTTAAAAATCTAAAGAGGTTAGGAATTGTTCAAGAAATTTGAGATTGATGTACACTCAAAGATTTAATATCAAGTCTTTCACCATTTCATTTACGATTCGATTAAGATACAATTATAATTTCTTTTAACTAACGGGAGTTGGTCCATATAGTAAGCAGGTTGGTATTATTTAAGCATGTCTCGAGTTCGAGGTCTAGTATATATAGAAAATCTCCCTCGAAAGACTCATCTACCAAAATCAAATGTGCGACGCAGGTTCATCCGAAATAGTCATGCAAAGCCCTGAAAAATCGAAATGAAAACAAAAAAAATTATGATTTATTTTACCAACAGCCCATTTGGGATCATTATTGTGCTGATTTCTTCTCATATTCTGGACTGAATTTGTTCTCTCTTTATGTTCTCTGCATTATTGGCAAAAGAGATATATACCATTCATCCAACTTCGCCAAAGCTTTGATAAACCACCTTCTATTGGATGCATATTTGTTTGTTACATTAATCAAGACCCAATTTTGGGTGCAGCCTATTTAGACTACAATGTGAATATTCACAACCTTTGGACTCGCAAGTTTGTGGATATTAAATCTTAGTTCGATTTTTCTATTGTTGCTGTAATATACATAGAAAAAATTCAAACATGCATAAACATGCAATATCTCCGATTTATTGGTGGGGAAGTATTTGTCTAGTTTTAGCATTTTATAGACATAATAAACAAATGATTCCAAAACAATGCAACTAGGAAAAAATTGATACGCAAGCTTGTTAGATAGATTTAAGGTTTAAATTTAGAGTTTAAGGATTTAAGCTGTAATGTTTTTAATTTAGAATTTAAGAATAAAGTTATAAGGCTTAGGGTTTTAGGTTTAATAATTTAGATTTTAAATTTAAAAAAATTGTTTAATACTTTAGTACATAATTTATATATCAAAATATAACTCATACAACCAACCCTAAATTATATTCTTGGTAAAAAAAAACTAGGCTCAAGGGTACTTGAAATCCCTGAAATTTTTTAAAGAGGTAAATTGATAAATTTTTAAAATATAAAAACTTAATTAGGTGTAAAAAATTTAAAATTTTAATTGATTATTTTAAAATTTTAAAGCCTTATAATACCTTAAAACCAAAAAAAAAAAAACTATAGCACCTCTATCATCTCAGTCGATGGTGCAGCTCCAAAGATATGATTGGTTCTTAATCTCCTCCAATATCAACTTCAGCTCTTGCTTCAATATTTTTGATCAAGTTTTTTCTAGGCATAAAGCCCAAAAATACTTGTAATGTTTAATTAAATAATTATTTTGACTATTATTTTTTTAACTAATTTAACTTTCAACGTTTTATTTTAAATCAAAAAATATCATCTGTGGATGAAAATTATTGATCAATTAATAATAAATAAATTAAAACGACTTAACAGAATAACGCGTTAGAAAAAAGATATTTTTTTATATAATTGTAAAATTAACATATTTGCCCATATACAATGGTATGATATCGTACACTATCATGTAAGTTTACCACGTGATTTTAAATTTTTTATCTTCAGTTTACTAATACATTTCAATTATTATAAGATTTTTGTTCAAGTTTATCATGCTTTACATATATATTAATTATTCATGGCTTCAGATGATGTTATCATGTTGATCAAAACTCCTGATTGAAATCCATAAACAAGAAAACAGAGCACCAACATGAATGGAAAATAAAATAAAAAGAAAGAAAGGGACAAGAAAATGAATGAATGCATGAACCACCAAAAAAAAGGTCAAATTACTGGGAATGCAAAAGGAAAATGCAAGGCATATGCCCCTATAGGAAGCATCCTGAAAAGCATGTCATATTCAGTCAAAACCCAGAAGAAAAAAACACACTTCAACAATCAAAATCAATAAACAAACAAACCCTAAACAGTGCCAAATGGAAAATTCCAACAAGTTTGATCAGATTTCAATGTGCCTTCCAATTTAACCAAAGATGATTTAACAATCAATAATCATATGCAATGGCAATGATCTTCTTTACCTTTACTTTTCTTTCTGCTTTGATTTCCTTTAGCTGGAAGCAAAAAGGATATGATTGAAAGTTTTAAAATTGGTACATTCAATTGATTCACAGCTAAGGCATGAAAAATTCTCTCTTGTGGCTGAATTTATTGCAGAAATTCCATGCATCTACCCTAGTTATTATTCGTATTCGAACCAAATCGGACTCGTAAATGAACGATATCCATTAACTCAAACCTAAACCTCCATCACTCCATTCATCAGGAATCATTAAGTTAAAAACAATGCAGAAAAATTTGTTATGCTGAGGATTCAACACAAGAAAAGAGAGAAACTTTAAAGCAAAAGCTGAAATCTTTTGAACAAGACACAGTAAAACCTAAATCTAGATCTGATAATAACATCGGATATCATTAATTTCATTAGTATTAAAACATCTAATCACATGAAAGGAAGCAAAAACAATGCAGGAAATGGTGGATTTTATACAGAAGATCTATAACAAAAGGTTAAATATACTCAGAAATGCGAGATTTAATAACATGACAAACCCTAAATCATCTTCAACTTCAGCATAATCATATTTCCAACAAAGATATCATCATTTGATATAAATCAAAGGGATCAAATTTCATAGTCATAGGGATTCAGACCATTTCATCTTACCCATGTCTCTTTTTTTTTTCTTTTTCTCTTTTTTCCGCTTAAGAAAAGCTAAAAACTTAAAGGAAGAAAGAAAAAAGATTCAATAATTAACCATCGTGCCGGCGCCGGAGCCGATTCATCACCATCACCGTGATCAAAGACATAGAGCAGTACACTGGAGATCATCATCTACATCCAACGGTGGAAGGTTGAGATCGAAAGGGAATGTTTTCCTACACGACAACGACACGATATCCCCGTCGTCGACAACCGATGACGACGAATCACAGTCACTGTGACAATCCTCTGGCACTACCGGCGGCGTCCTCGGGTGGTATTTCCTAGTCGAAACAACCGCAAAATCCGTCGATTTCTGTTGCAGTGGTTGAGCCGATCTGGGTCCACTAAACGACTCCACCGTGCTGCTCATGCTACTCCTCGTCGGTCTCTGCGGGTTCACGTCGTGCTCGTGAAAATCGCCCATTGGATATAACCGGTGCTGGTCGATAAACCCATCGTTGTGGTGGCGATGATTCGATCCGAAAGGAAAAGCCGGGAGATTTGAAGAATTTGAGGGAAAATTTGTTTTAGCTTTGGGTCCACGGAGCGACCTCGCCGCCGCATCGTAAGCCCGAGCAGCATCCTCGGCTGAGTCGAACGTCCCCAACCACACCCGGGTCTTCTTCCAAGGGTCACGAATCTCCGCCGCAAATCTTCCCCATGGTCTTTTTCTAACACCTCTGTATCTCGGTTCTTTAATAGATCCGCTAGGTTGTAGCACCGGCTTCGTAACTACGGCGTTTGCTGCCGCAGCAGCAACCGTAGCAGCGGCGGCACTTCTACCTCTCCTCATCGTAATTTTTTTTAAAAAAATGAACTTTTAGATTCACCCAATTCCTTCAAAAGGGTACTCCAAAATCAGATTTAAAACATAAAAAGATTGAAAGAATAGTAAAATTATTTATAACAATCAAAGGGGTTGGAGGAAGATTACAGATTAACCAAAAAAAATTAAAAAGGAAACCCAGAACCAACCTATTTATGAATCTAAAAACAGAAACCAAGAGGAGATTGAATATAAAAGGAGAAAGAACAAAGGGAAAGGAAAACCAAAGGGAAAGCTGAACGGAGGTAGAAGAAGAAGATTGATTGGTGGGCTAAGAACTGGATGGCATCAGAAGAGAGTTTCTCTTCTCTTCTACTCACAAAAATAATCAAAATTTAAAAAAATATATATTTGCCCTTTCGAATTTCGGACTTTCGTCTTAATTAATTTGTGTTGTACACTTAATTTTAATGAGTAAATTTTTAACAAAATTTTTTTTATATATATAACGTTAAATTTTAAATATACTTAAATAATATTAAATTACTTATTATTTAAACTAATTCCCGATAAAATTTTAAAAAGATTGTTTGATTTTTTAAATTAAATTAATTTTTCTTTTGGGGAATTGAGTTTCTCTTTCTTTTTTAAGGCTCAGATGGTTTCCCTTCTCTCTCTATTTCTCCTACCTTCTTGCCCCCGTATGTCGACTGCTTCTTTTATTTTTTAAGGTTTAATTTTAGCATTAGTCCTTCTACTCTTCTGAAACTTAATATGTAATCCTCTATATTTATTTGCCATAAATTGACCCTTGTTTTTATAGTGTTATTATAGGATCCAAATTTATTGGATCGTCAGACAATAATGTTATAATAATGACATTAAAGTTTTAAAAATATCCTTAAACATTTTATTAATGTATGACTTTATTATTATTTAAACATGCCAACTTGAATTTTATATGATTTTTACTTGTGATTGAATACCAATGGAAATTTGTATGTCGCCCATAAATTAGAGGAAATGTTTGTCTAAGCATATTAGAATGCATGTTATCCTTATATGTTGTAACAACAATAATATTAATTGAGTTAAGAATCGGTTAATTTTTTGTTTTTAAATAATATTCAACTAAAAGAAAAATACTAAAACTATAATTATTCATTTAGTGTTTAAAATTTAGATTTAAAAATATATTTTTGGAAGAATGTATTTTTTAAAATCAATTATAAGATTAAAACAGATGATATGTATCTAAATGGTCACTCAATTTTATGGTGTTTTCATTTTGATCACCTAAAATAAATCCTTTCAATTTAGTCAATGCCATTATATAAATTGTTCATTTTAGTAACTTAAGTGTTAAATCCGTAGACGCATGATAAAATACTCAGTTACTCATCTAACTTGTAGGGCGCTTTATTTTTATCATAAAAAATGACATTTTAATCATCTCAAATGTTGACGTGGAAAATCCCTCGAACAAATGTTGACGTAAAATATATGTGATTAAAATGAAAGTGTATTGACTTTTATTTTGTCGACGTCTGTTAAAATATATAAAATGTGATTTAATATAAAATTGATTAAAATATAAAATATATTAAAATGTGATTAAAATTGAAAGTGTATTTAAATTAAAAATATTTTATTGATCAAGTTTGTGTAAATTTTAATATATATAATTAAAAGATATTATAAATTTAGTTGATTAAAATATATAAAAATGTGATTAAAATTATAATAAATATAATTTTTATAGTAAATAAAACTTTCCATTATTTTTCTAAATTCATTGAAAGTTATCACATACTTAAAATTTAAAACGAAAAAATATCGTTAAAGTTCCGACGAGGTAGTGGGTTGGGTTATAAAATTTGAGGGGTAAAACTTAAAAATATACAATTTTATTAAAAGAATATACATACACAGAGCTTATTCGTGCTTAAAATAATTCAATAAATATCGTGTCTTCTTTTTTTGTGCAGGATATAAATTTTATTTAAATCTCTCCTTAAAAACTTTAACGTCGACCACTTCATTGGACCTCAATAAAATTATTATCAATTGTCCATAATTTTATAAAAAAATAAAAAAAATCTTAATAGGTGACTATTTCCATTTAAATATTCCTAAAAACATTCTCACGTATCGACAAATTCTACATTAATCGTAGAAATAACGACATATTAACTATTTCATTTGTAGGGTTACTTGATTGCAAAAAAAAATTGTAATTATCTCCAATTTAAAGATTTAAAATTTTTAACCAATAAGCTTAAAAAAATTAGATTTAAATATCAAATAAACCTTTTAGACAATAGTGTTGCGTTTTTTCTATAATTTTTTGAAAACAAACCCATACTTAAACATATAATATTTTTTATTAAAAGATAGGTTTAATTAATTATTAATTGATTTTTATTTTTCTTAATAATCACAAATTTATTTTTATATATTCTGCTTCCCTCTTTTTCCCTCTTTCCTATGATTAATATTTAAAACCCCGTTTTGTCCTTGCTGTTCTGTTCTGTTTTGTTTTTATTTTACATAAATAATTTGTTTTTAATTATGAATTTAAAAAATAAATATTATTTCTTGGAATTGTGGAAAGCAAAGGGCGGGTAGGGTGGGTGGGTTGGTGAAGGAAGTGGGGCCCAAATTTATGGATGGGGTGTGGGTAGTGTCCTGTAAGAGTCAGGATAAGTTTACCAGTTGACCAGTAATGCCAAATAATGTTTAAATTTTTAATTATTTTATTTGAACAAAAAACATTTACTATATTTAAAAATTTAAAGTTATATTAAAAATTGATAATTGAATTTAATTAAAATAGATCACCATCATTTCACCCTCTCCTTTTATTTATAAACAAATCCTTCTTGAGATTCCATACAAATTTCAAATTACCCTATATATTTTGAGTTTGAATTTGATAAAATAAATTTTATATAAACTTGTTTATTTATATTATAAATTAAAATTAAATTAAAATTTTAAAAAATAAACTCTAAACTTTAAATTATAAACCTTAAATTTTAAGTATTAACTTTAAATTATAGACCATACAACTCAAATTCTTAAAATTTAAACCCTAAATTAAACTTTTAACTCTTAAAATTAAAAGCAAATTTTTGGTGAAAAAATTTAGTTTAAAAATAAATTGACCAAAATGTCAAAAATTTAACCATAATTTAAAAATTCCTTTTTTTATATTAACAAATCCTTCTTGATATTCCATACAAAATGTATTGAAGGTTTTTCTCATATATTTTTATTTAAAAATTCTATTTTTTAGTTTTTAATCTTCCATTTGAATGCAAGTAAATTCTTATTTCAAAAATAATATTAAAAATTATTTAAACTGAAAATAATAGTATTTTCTTTACCATTTTATTGACAATTTTATATTACAAAGATAAAATCAAAATTCAAACTCCATAAAATAAAATACCGCGATGTTTTATAGTCTTGTTTTCAATTGCTTTTTTTTATAGTCTTGATAAAACAAAATTGGGGGAAGCTTGCTTTTAAAACAATGGCTGTTGTATTGTAGTCCATATAAGTGCATTTGATTCCGGTAAACATTGTTCGGAAATATGACAACGGAATGCACATTATTTTATGGAAAAATATTCTGTACACTAATCTAGCCGTGCAAATTTTTAATTTTTATAAGCGTATTAGTTTTATAGTTTAGAGATTAAATTTAGGGTTTAAAGTTTATAAGTTTATGTGTTGAGGTTTATGATTTAAGTGTTGTTATTAGAATTTATAATTTATAAGTTGCGATTTAGGTTACAAGGCTAATATTGTAGGGGTCTAGGGTTTATCCTATAAACCCTAAATTCTCATCGCAATTCCTAAATTATAAATTTTTAAATTTTAAACCCTAAATTAAATTATTGAACCATTTAAGACGCTTGTGAAAATTAAAAATTTAACCATTAGTGCATCATATAAATATCTTTATTTTATTTGATTTTATTATATTATCGGATAATGATAATGTGAAATTTTAAATAAAAATGTAAAACAACTTATTAAAAATCGAAAAAAAATATTTCGTTCAACTAAATTTTCTCTCATAACCCAAATCCAATATCAAAATCCCACCGCTTTAAATTTATTTTGATCTTTTTTTAAAATTTATTTTGACTCTGAGAATTTATTTTTATTGGGTTTATAACTCTGCAACTTAAGAGATGAAAATAAATCAATTGTTAATTATTAACCACTTACTCTAAAAATTGTTGACAAATTTTTTTTAATTTATTCTATATTTTTGCTTTTCAATATAAAACTATTTAAATCAACCTATATATATATAATATGATTTGTTAATATTAAACTATTAATATATTTGTCTATTGTTTATAATATATTTTTATACAATGTTGATTTTAACTATCAAATAACCCTCTTGGTTTGATTGTATTTACCAAGGTATTTATGTCGTTGAGTTTTAAATTAAGTAATAGTGTATTTTGTTATAATTTTATATAAAAATTATAAATAAAAATTATGATCCTCATTAATATATTAGTAAGTAAATCATTAGAGTATGCATAATAATATACTTTTTTAAATAAACTTAACTCTTAAGGGCCAATTTGGTATTGCTGTTGAGAAGTGCTGTCAGAAAATAATTTAAAAAGTGATTTTAAAAAATTAGCTATAAGATTTTAGTATTTGGCATTACTGTTAAAAAGTACTTTTAAAAAGATAAAATATTTATTTTAGACATGATATTATAAAGTAAAAATAAATGAACGTAAGTGGTGTTCAAATTCGTTAGCTTCTATCGATATTATTTGAGTATATTAGTGTTATTTTTATGTATTGTTTTAATATATTAATATTATTTTAATATATTAGTATTAATATAGTGTTATTTTTATACCATAATTTAAACTCATATAAGATGAAATACTATGAGTATCTTTAGTTAGTAGGTCAATTAGTGGATCTCTATTTTAATAATAATATTATTAATACAATTTATTTATGATGAAAGCTTAAAAATAAAATAATAATTATAATATTAAATACATAAATAATACACAGAAAGGAAATTAGCGGTAAAATAAACGCGATTCTCTAACTCATTTACTGCCCAAAAAGTTCGGCGTTCGGCATCCAAAAAGCATTTATGTGTGCAAAAATCACTTGTTTAAGTGTTCTCGAAGAAGGCCTAAATTTTAAATTTTAAAACTTTAAATTTCAAATCATAAAATTTATTTTCAATCCATATAATTTAACTACAAATACAATTATAAATTTTAAACTCTAAAAATAAATAATCGTAAAAAACAAAATTTTTACCGCCGTAACATAATTTTTTTTTAGTACTAGATTTGTCGTGTATTTTGTCGACATTCACCGAATTTACAAATTGTCCATCAAGAGATCGATTGCACCGAGAGTAAAAGAAATTGTTTAGTTTAAAAAAAATGATCGTACTTGTCGACGATTTCTGTGGTAAATGCTAAATTATGGGTCAAAATAAAAAAAGAAACTTGAAGTTACGATTTTCTGAATCTTAAATGATAATGTTAAAAAATATGTTATAATCTCACGTTGATTCGAGATTGATTTTTTTTTGTTGGTTGCAATTAGTTTTTTAGATTTTTGTCACGACTAATTTAAATTGACTTGTGTTGTATTTTTTATTTGGGTAAGTCTTTTAGGGAATATTTTTTATATACACAAAGTTTCAAATTTGAAACTTACTTAAACAATATCAACTGCTTATCACTTAGACCAACTCGAGATTAACTTTTATTTTTGAACAATTTCTACCTAGGGAGAGGGGGAAGGAAAATTTTGTTCCTACTAGGTCTTGAACCCACAACTTAAGAGAAAGAGATGATGTCAATTGAGAGCTTTAACCACCTGTTCCAGAGATTGTTGTCAAGATTAACTTTTAACATTTAAATATAATTTTTGTTAATTTATATTCATTGAGTAATTAGAGTCAATACAGTCACATATGTATTGTCGTCTTCTAAAGACAATTTTAACAAACACTATATATATGGGATGAGATCTAGTTATATGGTGTAAAACTCATTTAGTTTTTCACTAATTCATGGCCATTGGATGAGTGAAATGGATAGATGAGATTAACAGTAAAAAATTAAAGATTATCATTTAGAAAAAAAGATAAAAAAGAATCTTACCCATTTATTTTCATCATCCAACGGTCTAAAAATAGTGTAAAACTTATTGAATTTTACACAGTGTAAGTGGATCCTAACCCTATATATTGGAAATAAATGGCTAAGATTCTTTCATTATCTTTTTTTCCCAAGTGATAAGCTTTACATTTTTATTGTTAATTTCATCTATCCATTTCACTCATCCAATGGTTATGGATTAGTGTAAAACTAAAAGAATTTTACACTATGTAACTGGATCCTATCTCATATATATATATATATATATATATATATTACTAAGTTTTATTTCATTATGCATCTTCGTTTTGTAAAGTGTTTGTTATTATTTACATTATATTATTGATATAGAATTATAAAAGAACTTATAATATGTTACAAATTTATTGGAGAAGAAATGAAAGATTATATTAATTGACTTTTAGTTTTCTTCCTCTATGTTATGGGTTCAAGACTTAATAAGAGCAAAATTTTTCTTTCTTTTCCTTCAAGTAGAAATTGGTCAAAAAAATTAATTAACTCTTTAGGTGTGTTTGGTTCTTGAAAAAGATTATTACTAGGGGTAATACTTGAGTTTATTGATTTTATGTTCTATTTTCGTAGAAATCTTCGTAACTTAGTGGTTAATGATCTCTTGTTTAGCATTTTTTTCTTGACTTTATACAAATTTATTGTTCATTTTATTATTTCAATCGTGCATTAATATTTGAGAGTATATTTATTTAAAAATTATTTTATATTAGTTTAATATTTAAATGTTATTACCCATTAAATATTTATTTGAATAAAATTATAAGAATTTTAATATTAATAAAATATATAGTTCATATTGTTTATGCTAATTATATTAGTAATATGTTAAGTATAATTGTCTGAATCTTCAAGTAAATATTTTTAAATTAATATTGAAAGTTTAACTGGTTAAAAAGAAAATATATCACAAGTATAATATAGTAAAATTTACTTCCAAACAATTTTATATTCTCCCAACCAAACAATGTAATCTTACATTACTAACAAATAAACCAAACAAGGTAAACTAATATTATAGTAGTATCTCATGTAATGTTACATTCCGAAAATCCTATTCTTAAGAGTAATCTTATATTCCGTGAACCAAACACACCATAAATTAGTTAATATAAATGAAAATATAGAAGTAATTTAATGGGATGTATAAAAATAGAAAAAAAAATCTATGTTTATATAAAAAGATCAAATTAGCTTCCCTACTTTTTTATAAGAAAAATACCAAAGAAAAACAAGAAAAAGAAGACAATATGTTGTATAAAGTATGTACAATATGTTCTGATGCCCCGGGCAGTAATTATTACTTTACCTATACAATACGAAAAAAGTAAATAAGTAATAAATACCCCTGCAACATCAAAATAATACGATTTAAAGTGAAATTTCAAATCATTAATATTGCTTTCTTTCTAATATTATTAATTTTATTTTTGTAGTCATTCAATATTAATAGTGTTGTTATAATAAAAAATTAATAATATTGTTCTTTATTTTTCGAGCACTATAAAGTGTTTAATGAGGATCAAATCTTTGATTTGGCGATGTTTAGGATCGGCTACTGGTGTAAAGGCAAATAGTCGGAGTCCATTCCTCCAGTACTAGATTTTATCAGATATCCGAATGTGTGCTCAATACAGGCGACATGTATACAGAGGCCGACACTAAGGGCATGGGTTGCACCTGCAGAAGGCTCGGTGAAATTTAACGTCGATGTAGCAGTTCATGGTTGTGTTGGAGCTGCTGGAATTGATGGTTTACTCGGAGACTGATGGGTGTCGAATCTGTCAAAAAATAATACCTACTTGGTCTTTGGATTTGTAGTAGCGGCAAGTAGGGTCGATCCCATAGAGAGTGGTTAAGAGATTAAGTTTACAAGCAATTAAAGTAAAATGAGGTTTTTGTGTTTGAGTTGAAGGAAGCAATTTAAGTAAAAAGGAATTCAATATAATTTGGAACTCTAGTCAAGGTAGAACATGGAATATTAAATCAAGAATTTAGATAATCGAACTTCACAAAAGATAAACCTGCATCAATCTCAAATAGCTTGGTTATAGGTTAATTGATAATCCACAATTAAACCCAATCTCTCTTACTTAGTAAATAATCACTTAATAATCCATAAATGACTAACTCTTATTATCAAGATTAAAATCCTTAGATAATCCACTTAGAATTAAAACCTATCAAATAGCTTTACTGAATTAAGAGACCCAATGCACATAAACTATCAAAACAATAATCAGTTAACTTATCAAGAATATGAATTCATACATTCTAACTCGTTGCTTGATTACTTACCACTTGTATCAAGGATGCCTCGATTGGTTGTCGTATATATATAATCCAATATATACATGTTGAATAAGCCCGGAAGATATAAAAATATTTGAAATAGATGAAGAAGATGAAGAACAAGAAATCTCACTAAAAACTTTTATTAATAACCTCAAACCTAGACCTTAACTAGAAAAAGAGTTTAGCAACTCATGGAGAAGGGAAATCAACAAAGAAGAGAAGAATGAGAATTATGAGATGAATGATTTTTCTTATTCTAATGACCCTACTTATAATAGAGGTCATTTACATCAACTAGGAGAATGAATTATAATAAGAATAAATTTAAAACTCTATCATACTCCAAATATAATATAAAACATAAAAGTTCAACTTGAAGTATAATTCCTCTTCTTATGTTAAGTGCTCCTTAAAATTCAAATCCAACTGAAAACTTCTCTTTTAAGTATGTATTATCCTTTAGTTGTCAAAATCAATCAAACACTTGTCAAAACATAGATTTATAGTTGGACTAGAACACTAAGATATAGTTATATATATGTGAAAAATATACAAATATTAGACTTATCATATACCCTCACACTTGGATTATGCTTGTCCTCAAGCATATTGAAACTCAAAACCTAGGGTCATTTTGGTAAATATAAAGGATAAGAGAAGTAATAAGTCAATGATTGCAATTTAGCACAAGCAAATAATCACCCAATTAATTATCATGAAGTCAAAGATGGAATAAAATTAAACACACTCACAAAGGATTCACTCAATTCGCTAAAGGTGTTTAAGGGACAACAACAATCAAGTCAAAGCATGTAAAAGAGTCTTATCATAGGCTAGCAAATACATCACATCTCCACAACTAGTTGGGCCAAATTACAAGATCAAAAGGTCATTGAATTTTGTTGTAACGTTGTTTAAGACAAGGTATGATGAGAAAGACTTTTAGGCTTTTTAAATCGAAGAACTTCACATCTCTTATCTCTTTTGTATCAAGCTTTTGCACAAATTTAATTTTGGGAGAAACAATGATTCAATCTTTTTCATACTTTTTGTCTTTTCTTTTCTTTTCTTTTCTTTTCTTTTTGAACAAACAAGACAATTTTCTCTTTGATTTTTTTTCCTTTTCCTTGTTTTCAAGATTTCCCCCATTTCCTTTTTCTTTTGCTTGATTTTTCTCTTCTTTTTTTCAAGTAAGGGAAGTATGTAGTTCTCCAATTTTTTGTGCAAATTGGGGAAATCAACAAAAAGGAATTAGGCTTGTAATGTGGTTAATTTCCAAACAAAAGGCTTAGTCTCAAAAGTGGTTCTCTAATGGTCCTATTTTCCAAGGTATGCTTTTTGGCTCAAGGTTCATACCTACATGCCTTAATCATCTCAAGTAATTCGATCCTAAGTGGTCTCAACATGTATAACATTGCAACTTCTAGAAGAAATCTAATCATGCTTGACAAACACTCAATGAAGAAATATAAAGCACAAGATATATGCTTGTTCAGGCTCAAGTCTCACAAAATGGTTTGTAGTGTCCGATTTTTATCCACCCGACTATCGAATCAATTAATATGAGAAATGATTTGCAAGTCTAACAAGATCTAATCAATCCTATTTTACTTCCCATATCAATCTCATCTTTACCTAGGAATCCAATTTTCTTAAAAATCTCAACATGTTAAGTTCAAGAAAAATTTTCATGTTGTAGCGATGTTTCTTTCTCGCTAAAAAAGGTGTTTTTTATTTGTTTTGAAAATATTTTCTTCCGCGTGGGATTTTAGAAAACCCGTATTTTATTTAAAAATGGAGTCGCCACCGGCCACTTAGGTAGGTCGGACACCGTAAAAAACCAGAGATTTAAAATTGATGGGTTCGGGAGTCGGTTACGGATGAGGAAGGATTAACACCCCCATACCGCCCAAAATTGGTACTTTAATAATTACCGCTTTATTAATATTAGACTTTCCGGATTAAAGTGACGAATAAATTAAAATTTGGTTATATGTGCGAGTAAATTTTAAAGGCCCCGTTATCCGAGAATAAACGCCCAACCACTATCACTACGCCTGATACTGGCCCCATTTACGCTCGGATAAAAGGGCATCACATTGACAAAATATATGTCCGTTATGCAAACTTAAAAAACATGACAAATATAAATAAATACATTGCGATAAAAAATATAAATAAATACTAACATAATAAAATACTAATATAACATAAATAAAATACTAATCTAAAACATACATACATAACTATTAATTTAACACATAAATAAAAACAAATCTAACATAAATAAAATACTAATCTAAAACATACATACATAAATATTAATCTAACTCATAAATAAAAATAGATCTAACATAAATAAAATACTAATCTAAAACATAAACATACAAACTAAAAAAACATAATTTTAAATTAACTACTACTTCATTAAATCATAAAAATTACAACACAAATAAAAAGGAAAGAAAATATACCTAACTAAGAGTTCGAATGACGAACCCCGACTGAACCCCACCGAGATCTACCACGACCTCTCCAAAAAATTAACTAGACCGGACCAAAAATAAGACTCCGATCAAACCGGTTAGGACCGAGGGGACTGCCCCTTGGCCTTGGGCTACCCGGGAGCCTAAGCTCCCTTATTTGGCCACCCCTGCCGATCCATTCTTCAATTTCAATTCCAATTGCCCCCACCCCCATGCCTTTATATAGGCAATTGGGTGGTTGAAAGGGGTGACGTGGACCACCCAAAAGCCACATAAATTTCCTTTTTTTAATTATTATTATTTTATTAATTTTATATTAATAATATTACTATTACAACAATACTAAAAATACTAAAACCCGGACAAAAATGAGTGATTATAGTTGCCCCTCTTTGCTTGTTCTTGTGAAACGAGAACAAAGCAATGATCAAAAGCACTCATTTTTTTCTTATCTGGCTGAACTTCTCTCCTTTTGACGCGTGTCTTCCTTCTTTGGTAGATCTTTTTTCTCCTCGGCGTAGGTCTTTTTTCTTGTCTTGATTGATCTACCTTGTCACTTTAGGGAAGCAAAGCCTTCAAAATGGGGGTTGTTTGTTGGGGAAGCCAAACCGAGTTCCACTTGCTACATTATTAATAATAAGCTAATATCTAAAGAGAGTTCGATCTAGCTGCAACACCGACGAAGAGACAGGGTCTACAAAATTCGATCCAGCTGCAACACTGACGAGGAGGCAAGACCGATAGGTGAAAGTTCTGATGTCTGATCCAGCTACAACTCTAACGAAGAGGCAAGATCAGAAAACTGACAAATTTTCTCTTTTTTTTGTCTCTTTTTGTTTCTTTTTTCTCTACTTTTGTTTCTTTTTTCATATTTTTTCTTTTTTTTCTTTTTTCTCTATTTTCTCTTTTTTGATTTTTTCTTACAACATTGATAAACTTGAAAGTTGGTGAATTTTGACCAAGCTACAACACCGACGAAGAGGCTTGGTCTAAAGTTAGCAATGTTGATCTAGCTACAACACCGACGAAGAGGCAGGATCAAGAGTTAGTGAATTTGGTCTAGCTACAACACCGATGAAGAGGCAAGACCGGAAGTTAGTGAATTAGGTTCAGCTACAACACCGACGAAGAGGCAAGGTCTGAAGATTTGATCCAGCTACGACACCGACGAAGCGGCAGGATCGGATAGTTGTTCTTTTTTGTGATCAAGCTACGACTCTGACGAAGAGGCGTGATCACAATTTGGTTGAAAGCTCATTTTTTCATTTTTTATTTTTTATTTTTTTCTTTTTCTTTTTCCTTTTTTCTTCTTTTTTCTTCTTTTTTTTTTCTTTTTTTCTTCTTTTTTTCTTTTTTTTCTATTTTCCTTGATTTTTCTTCTTTTTTCTTTTTTTGATTTGTTTTCTAGCTACAACATTAATAAAGAAAACTTGAAAATCAGTAAAGTTAGATCTATCAACGGAGAAACAGAAACATTAACTGGAACCCTACTACACCATCAGCGGATAAGTAGGACAGCAGCAACTGAGACCTAGCCACTCCATCAGCGGAAGACTGGATCGGATAATGACGACCTGGAACCGGCTACACCATCAGTGGAGAGCAGGATCTGAGGGCGACAGGAGCTTGGACTCGGCCACTCCATCAGTGGAGGATTGGATTGGATAATGACGACCTGGAACCGGCTACACCATCAACGGAGAGCGAGGATCGGAGGCGGCGGAGCTTGGACTGCCACTCCATCAGCGGAGGGGATCGTTCGGATAATGACGACACAGAACCGGCTACACCATCAGCGGAGAGCGGATCGAGGGCGATGGGAGCTTGGACCCGGTCACTTCATCAGCGGAGGACCGGGTGGACAATGATGACTGGAACCGCTACACCATCGGCGAGAACGAGATCGAGAGGCGAAGGGAGCTTGGACCCGGCCACTCCATCAGCGGAGGACCGGTTCGGATAATGACGACCTGAAACCGGCTACACCATCAGACGAGAGCAGGATCAGAGTACGACGGGAGCTTGGACCTAGCAACTCCATCAGCGGAGAGCAAGATTTGATAATGACGACCTAAAACCGGCTACACCATCGCCGAGAGCGGGATCGGAGGGGCGGCGATAAGCTTGTACCTTGCCACTCCATCAAGGAGACGTTTTGGATAATGACGACTTGGAACCGGCTACACCATCAGCGGAGAGCATGATCAGAGGACGACTGCAACTTGGACCTATCCACTCCATCAGCGGAGGACTAGATCGGGCGATGAAAGTTGATAATTTTTTGATTTTTTCATTTTTCATTTTTTGATTTTTGATTTTTTTTGACTTTTGATTTTTTTTCTAATTTTTTCAACTCTATTTTTTGATAAATTTTCGTTTTTCTTGAACTATACAAAGAAGTAAGACTAGAGAAAAAAAAGGTATGGTTGCACACCGTCGTGAGAGAGAAACAAGACCAAATAAAAATTCGATATGCTTGGGGAAAGGTTCGGATCTTGTTGCACCATCAACGGAGAAACGAGATCTTCAAGATGTCTATCTTTGTTGCACCATCAGCGGTAAAAAGCGAGAATCTGAAATTGTTGGCCTATCAACAATGACGAAAGCAAGATCTGGAAAAGGCTACTACATTTGCTCTCTCAAGGCGGAGAGGTATGACCTAAAAATGTAAAAAAACATTAATCAGCAAATGTTCACAAAATTTGTCACTGTTACCTTTTATTGATGTTTATGCATCCTCTTTGTGTTTGGCCTCTTGGCTGTCGTGTTGTTGCCCCCACGTCCGAGGATGTTCGGTCTCTTTTTGAACCTTTTTGTAAGCAAAAATGCATGAATTTTATGCCTAAATGCATGGTGACTTCGGTGTATGCACTGAACATAGATGTACGAAAAATGATGAATGCAACTAAATGCATGAATGTGATATGATTTTTCTGGCCCTCAATGGGATGCCCCTAACTCCTCACTGGTCCTGTCAAGATCTTGGTCTCTTGCATATGGCGGTGCCTTAACCTCTTCTTGGGTTTGATCATCCATCTGGGTGCATGCCCCAACATTTTGTTCGTTCTTATGCCATCGTCTGAAATTGCTCTTGAAGTTGGCACTTTGAGTGCTGATTTTGTTGCCCCTAAGTTGGGTTCATAAATTGTGTGTTGGTTCATGGCAGCTTATTATTATTATTATTATTATTATTATTATTATTATTATTATTATGTGCAGTTTTACAAACTGTGGTCAAGGATGCAAGAGTTTTACTCGGCAATGAAGGTTGGACCTTGGCAAAGAATGCCCCTAGACTGAGGCCTTATTAGAGGCACAATATTTGTAAAAGATGTGGAGGGTGCTTTTGGACATGCCCCAATATCAGGCTCTTGTAGAGGTTCTGCAAAGTGCTAGGTTGACCAACTTTGTTGTATCTAATGGGGTAACTCAGGGACCGACTTTAAAAATTTCAAAATATATGCGTAAATGCAAAATGCATGTCTTAGATGCGAAGGTACTGATTCAAAAATGGTTCTCGTGGCTCAACTTCCGAACTCACGTGATTTATTTGCAACTTTGAATATTATCTTGATATCTAGAGTGCTACATTTGCTCCCGATGATAATTTTTCAAATTGAGACCCATTCGTGAATCGCCATTTCATGCTGGTAAAAGTGCAAAAATTAAATTATTATGATATGCCATGCAGTGAATGCCAAAATGAACCGATATGATGTGTTCACAAAAATAGGTCAATTTAAAATTAGGGTAAAAATGAAAATTTTTTGATCGGGTAAACCACTTGAACAAATACCCCAATGTAATGCAAATGCAATGATGTATGCAAAAAAGGGTAAAACAAAAAAGAAAATGAGTCAGTACCGAATAAGATCAACAACATATAAATAGCAGAATAATTCAGATAAGGTGAACAAACAAAACAACCCTATTTACATCCCGTCTAAAACACCTAGGTTATCCGCATGGCTCTAAAAGGGTGGGTTTCTATATGTTCTCTACATGCAGTTTTGGTACTAAGAGGTACCCAAATTGTTCTTGTTGTCCCCTACTAAGAGTAACAAAGCCCCCGACCAT
Source organism: Hibiscus mutabilis (assembly GCA_019671005.1). Lineage (NCBI taxonomy): Eukaryota > Viridiplantae > Streptophyta > Magnoliopsida > Malvales > Malvaceae > Hibiscus > Hibiscus mutabilis. The sequence goes on along the minus strand of CM033727.1, from coordinate 5,059,557 downwards.
CACCCATTATAGGCTCCTTTCAACCAGATTCAATTCAGGGGGGGCCATTCGCTTATACCCATACGAAGAAACGATATCCTCACGAAAGTATAAGGTACTCGAGCCCCGAAGGTACTTGCTAGGCCCACACGGGAGAACGATATCTCCACGAAGGCATTAGCGTTTTCCCCCAACTTAAAAAAACGAGTTTATATGCCATAATTTAAATGCGTTAAAACAAACGCGCAATTATAACCGAATGTTAGTTTAATAGTCACTTTAATCCGGAATTTTCGATATTAATAAAGCGGTAATTATTTGAAAAAAGCTCGACTCTCATTTGATTTTGAAAAACAAAAATTTCCCCAGCAGAGTCGCCATCTGTAGCGATGTTCCTCTCGCTAAAAAAAGGTGTTTTTTATATTGTTTTTGAAAATATTAAAAATGATGGTGTCTGATGTCTTCCGTGGGATTTTAGAAAACCCGTATTTTGTTTTGAAAATGGAGTCGCCACCGACCACTTAGGTAGGCCGGACACCGTAAAAAATCAGAGATTTAAAATTGATGGGTTCGGGAGTCGGTTACGGATGGGGAAGGATTAGCACCCCACACCGCCCAAAATTGGTACTTTAATACCGCTTTATTAATATTAAACTTTCCGGATTAAAGTGACGATTAAATTAAAATTTGGTTATATGTGCGAGTAAATTTTAAAGTCCCCTTTATCCGAGAGTAAACGCCCAACCACTATCACTACGCCTGATACTGGCCCCATTTACGCTCGAATAAAAGGGCACCACATTGACAAAATATATGTCCGTTATGCAAACTTAAAAAGTATGGCAAATATAAATAAATACATTGCGATAAAAATATAAATAAATACTAACATAATAAAATACTAATATAACATAAATAAAATATTAATCTAAAATATACATACATAACTATTAATTTAACACATAAATAAAAACAAATCTAACATAAATAAAATACTAATATAAAATATACATACATAAATATTAATCTAACTCATAAATAAAAACAGATCTAACATGAATAAAATACTAATCTAAAACATACATACATAAATATTAATCTAACTCATAAATAAAAACAAATCTAACATAAATAAAATATTAATATAAAACATAAATTTAAAATATAATAAATACTAATCTAAAACATAAATAAATATACAAACTAAAAACACAATTTTAAATTAACTACTACTTCATTAAATCATAAAAATTACAACATAAATAAAAAAGAAAGAAAGAAAATATACCTAACTAGGAGTTCGAATGATGAACCCCGACTGAACCCCACCGAGATCTACCACGACCTCTCCAAAAATTAACTAGATCGGATCCAAAATAAGACCCCGATCGTTACCCAGTTAGAACCGAGGGATCCATTCTTCAATTTCAATTCCAATTGCCCCTAAGCTCCCCATGCCTTGGCCAGACCCTAGCCAATCTATTGTTCTTTTTGCTCCTTTTGAATGCCTATTTATAGGCAATGTAAAGGGTGAGGTGCCCCTTTTTTTATTTTTTTTTTACTTTTTTAATTTTTTTAGTTTTTTAGATTAATAATATTATTACAACAATACTAAAAATACTAAAACCCGGCCCTCCATCAATGAGGGATGGATCGGATAATGACGACCTAAAACCGCTTGTTCTTGTGAAACGAGAACAAGAACAATGATCAAAAGCGGGAGCTTGGATTTTTTTCTCCATCATCAGGGAACGATTGGATAACAACAACAGAATCGCGGTCTACACCATCACGGAGAGCGGGATTCTTTCTCTCTACGGTTTGGACCTAGTCCATTTCTTGTCAAGATTTGATAATACCTTGTCAACCGCCTACACCACCTTCAAAATGGGGGGATCGTTTGTTGGCGATAGCCAAACCCTAGCAACCCATCACGGAGAGCAAGATTTGATAATAATACCTAAAATCTAAACCAGTTCGATCTATAGCATGATCTAAGGACGACGAGAGCTTGGACCCGCCACTCCAAAATTCGATTGGATAAGGCGACGACTGAAATCGCTAAGACCGATCAGGTGAAAGATCTGAGGGCGACGAGCTTGGACCCGACAACTCCATCAACGGAGGACCGAGAGGGACAATGACGACTGGAACAAATTTTCTCTTTTTTTGTCTCTTTTTGTTTCGAGGGCGATGACTTTTGTTTCTTTTTTCATCCATTTTTTCTTTTTTTCTTTTTGATAATTTTCTTTTTTGATTTTTTCCACAACATAGATAAATTTGAGGATGACGGAGAATTTGGACCCGCCACTCCATCGACGAAGAGGCTTGGTTTGGATAATGACGACTGTTGAACTAGCTACACCATCGCGAGAGCAAGATTTGAGGACGATCGGAATTTGGTCCCGCCACACTCTATCGAAGAGGACCGGACCGGATAATGACGACTTAGGTTCCGCTACAACATCGGCGGAGAGCGGATCTGAGGGCGATGGAGATTTGATCCGGCCACTCCATCAGCGGAGAATCGGTTTAGATAATGACGACCTAGAACCGCTTTTTGTGATCAACGGAGAGCGAGGATCTGAGAGGCGAAGAGCTTGGACCCGACCACTCCATCACGGGAGGATTTGGTTTGGATAATGATGACTTTTTTCATTTTTTATTTTTATTTTTTTTTTTTTTTTTCTTTTTTTTTGGGCCCGCCACTCCATCGGCGAAGACCGTATTGGACAATTTTTTTTTTTCGGCTTTACCATGATTTTTCTTCTTTTTTTTTTTTTTGATTTGTTTTCTAGCTACAACATTAATAAAGGAAACTTTGAAAATCAACACGAACCAGATCACCATCAGCGGAGAGCAAGATTTGATAATGACGACCTAAAACCGGCTACACCATCAGCGGAGAACAGGATTAGATGACGATGATAGCTTGTGCCTAGCCACTCCTTCAGCGGAAAGCAAGATTCGATAATGACGACCTAAAACGGGCTACACCATCAGCGGAGAACATGATCTAGGGGCGACATGAGCTTAGACCCGGCCACTCCATCAGCGGATGACTGGTTTGGATAATGACGACCTGAAACCGGCTACACCATCAGCGGAGAGCAGGATCTGAGGGCGACGAGAGCTTGGACCTGACCACTCTATCAGCGGAGGACCGGATTGGACAATGACGACCTGTAACCGTCTACACCATCAGCGGAGAGCAAGATTTGAGGACGACGGGAGCTTAGACCCCGCCACTCTATCAGCGGAGGACCGGATTGGATAATAACGACCTGGAATCGGCTACACCATCAGCGGAGAGCAAGATTTGAGGACGACATGAGCTTGGACCCGGCCACTCCATCAGTGGAGGATCAGATTGGACAATGACGACCTAGAACCGGCTACACCATCAGTGGAGAGTAGGATCTGAGGGCGACAGGAGCTTGGACCCTGCCACTCCATCAGCGGAGGACCGGTTCGAATAATGACGACCTGAAATTGGCTACATCATCAGCGGATAGCAGGATCAGAGTACGACTACAGCTTGGACCTAGCAACTCCATCAACGGAGAGCAAGATTTGATAATGACAACCTGGAACTGGATACACCATCAGCGGAGAGCAGGATCTGAGGGCGACGAGAGCTTGGACCCGGCCACCCCATCAGTGGAGAGACTAGATCAGGCGATGAAAGTTGATAAATTTTCTTTTGATTTTTCATTTTGATTTTTTTCGACTTTTGATTTTTGATTTTTTTCTAATTTTTTCTTATTTTTTCAACTCTATTTTTTTGATAATTTTTTTCTTGAACTATATAAAGAAGTAAGACTCGAGAAAAAAATAGGTCTGGTTGCACCGTCAAAAGAGAAACAAGACCTGAATAGAAATTCGATCTGCTTGAGGAAAGGTTCGCATCTGTTGCACCATCAACGAAGAAACGAGATCTTCAAGATGTCTATACTATTGCACCATCAGCAGTAAAGCAGAATCTGGAAATTGTTAGCCTATCAACAATGACGAATGCAAGATCTAGAAAAAGCTACTTCTGCTGATCTACTGGCGGAGAGGTATGGCCTAAAAATGAAAAAAACATTAATCAGTAAATGTTCACAAAATTTGTCACTGTTACCTTTTATTGATGTTTCAGCATCCTCTTTGTGTTTGGCCTCCTCTAAGACTAAGGTTGGTTGTCGTGTTGTTGCCCCCACGGCCGAGGATGTTCGGTCTCTTTTTGAACCTTTTTGTAAGCAAAAATGCATGAATTTTATGCCTAAATGCATGATGACTTCGGTGTATGCACTGAACATAGATGTACGCAAAAATGATGAATGCAACTAAAAGCATGAATGTGATATGATTTTTCTAGCCCTCAATGGGATGCCCCTGACTCCTCACTGGTCCTGTCAGGATCTTGGTCTTTTGCATATGACAGTGCCTAACCTCTTCTTGGGTTTGATCATCCATCTGGGTGCATGTCCCAACATTTTGTTCGTTCTTATGCCATCGTCTGAAATTGCTCTTAAAGTTGACACTTTGAGTGCTGATTCTGTTGCCCCCTAAGTTGGGTTCATAAACTGTGTGTTGGTTCATGGCAGCTTATTATTATTATTATTATTTTGGATTAGGTGCAGTTTTGCAAATTGTGGTCAAGGATGCAAGAGTTTGACTCGGCTATGAAGGTTGGACCTTGGCAAAGAATGCCCCTAGACTGAGGCCTTATTAGAGGCATAATATTTGTAAAAGATGTGGAGGGTGCTTTTGGACATGCCCCAATATCAGGCTCTTGTAGAGGTTCTGCAAAGTGCTAGGCTGACCAACTTTGTTGTATCTAATGGGGTAACTCGGGGACAGACTTTAAAATTTTCAAAATATATGCGTAAATGCAAAATGCATGTCTTAGATGCGAAAGTACTGATTCAAAAATGGTTCTCGTGGCTCAACTTCCGAACTCACGAGATTTATTTGCAACTTTGAATATTGTCTTGATATCTAGAGTGTTAGATTTTCTTCCGATGATATTTGTTCAAATTGAGAGCCATTCGTGAATCAGCATTTCATGCTGGTAAAAGTGAAAAAATTAAAGTGTTATGATATGCCATGCAGTGAATGCCAAAATGAACCGATATGATGTGATCACAAAAATGGGTCAATTTAAAATTAGGGTAAAAATGAAAAAAAATTGATCGGGTAAACCACTTGAACCAATACCCCAATGTAATGCAAATGCAATGATGTATGCAAAAAAGGGTAAAACAAAAAAGAAAACGAGTCAGTACCAAATAAGATCAACAACATATAAATAGAAGAATAATTTAGATAAGATAAACAAACAAAACAACCCTATTTACATCCCGTCTAAAACACCTAGGTTATCCGCATGGCTCTAAAAGGGTGGGTTTCTATATGTTCTCTACATGCAGTTTTGGTGCTACGAGTTACCCAAATTGTCCTTGCTATCCTTTACTAAGAGTAGCAAGGCCCCCGATCATCACCCATTATAGGCTCTTTTCAACCGGGTTCAATTCAGGGGGACCCATTCGCTTATACCCATACGAATGAACGATATCCTCACGAAAGTATAAGGTACTCAAGCCATGAAGGTACTTGCTAGGCCCATACGGGAGAACGATATCTCCACGAAAGCATTAGCGTTTTCCCCTCACTTAAAAAATGGGTTTATATGCCATATTTTAAATGCCTTAAAATAAACGCGCAATTATAACCAAATGTTACTTTAATAGTCACTTTAATCCGGAATTTTCAATATTAGTAAAGCGGTAATTATTTGAAAAAGCTCGACTCTCTTATTTTTTGAAAAACAAAAATGTCCCCAGTGGAGTCGCCATCTGTAGCGATGTTTTTTTCTCGCTAAAAAAAGGTGTTTTTATTTGTTTTGAAAATAATTTCTTCCGCGTGGGATTTTAGAAAACCCGTATTTTATTTAAAAATGGAGTCGCCACCGGCCACTTAGGTAGGCCGGACACCGTAAAAAACCAGAGATTTAAAATTGATGGGTTCGGGAGTCGGTTACGGATGGGGAAGGATTAGCACCCCCACACCGCCCAAAATTGGTACTTTAATAATTACCGCTTTATTAATATTAGACTTTCCGGATTAAAGTGACGAATAAATTAAAATTTGGTTATATGTACGAGCAAATTTTAAAGGCCCCGTTATCCGAGAATAAACCCAACCACTATCACTACGCTTGATACTGGCCCCATTTACGCTTGGATAAAAGGGCACCGCATTGACAAAATATATGTCCGTTACGCAAACTTAAAAAACATGACAAATATAAATAAATACATTGCGATAAAAAAAATATAAATAAATACTAACATAATAAAATACTAATATAACATAAATAAAATACTAATCTAAAACATACATACATAACTATTAATTTAACACATAAATAAAAACAAATCTAACATAAATAAAATACTAATCTAAAACATACATACATAAATATTAATCTAACTCATAAATAAAAATATATCTAACATAAATAAAATACTAATCTAAAACATAAACATACAAACTAAAAAACATAATTTTAAATTAACTACTACTTCATTAAATCATAAAAATTACAACACAAATAAAAAGGAAAGAAAATATACCTAACTAAAAGTTCGAATGACGAACCCCGACTGAACCCCACCGAGATCTACCACGACCTCTCCAAAAAATTAACTAGACCGGACCCAAAATAAGACTCCGATCAAACCGGTTAGGACCGAGGGAACTGCCCCTTGGCCCTGGGCTAGCCGGGAGCCTAAGCTCCATTATTTGACCACCCCTGCCGATCCATTCTCCAATTTCAATTCCAATTGCCCCCCACCCCCATGCCTTTATATAGGCAATTGGGTGGTTGAAAGGGGTGACGTGGACCACCCAAAAACCACATAAATTTCCTTTTTTTAATTATTATTTTTTATTATTTTATTATTTTATTATTTTATTAATTTTATATTAATAATATTACTATTACAACAATACTAAAAATACTAAAACCCGGACAAAAATGAGTGATTACACATGTGAAAGTAATACTCAAAGTCATCAAGAAGCATACAATTTCACACAACTATATCACATGGTTTTAGCACAAATTAAGCACATCAAAGTTAACCCCCACTTAAACCTAGCATTTTCCTCAATGTTCCCTAACCTACATGCAGAAAATAAAAGAAGACAAATAAAAAGTTAAGGGAGAAGAATGCTCTCTCATGTGGCATGCGACGGTTTAGGGGGTGTAGGGTGTGGAGGGTCAAATGCCCTTTGATTCGCCTCTACTCATTGCAGCCGATATTCCAAGCGAGCTAGGCGTTACTCGACGGTGATGGCTTGTGAAGAGGAGGCTTCTTCATTGGTTCCATAAGGCAACTTTGGCAACATTGATTAGAGGGCTCTATGCATGGCTGCGGTTGAGAGTGCGAGAAGAGAATACGCGAACTGGCGGCTGCTCTTCGACCGACGGTAGAGGAGGCGGTTGTTCGAGGTATTGTCCACTATCCCTCCTTACTTGACCTTTGTTCTCGGCATCATTGGATTGAATTCTTGGAGAGAGATTTCTTTAGTGTTTGAAGAACCCTTTTCCCTCATTCTTTCCAAAATTTTGGCTCCTATTTGGTAGGGGAAGTGCCAAAAAAATTCACCAATTATTTTGCTTTCCCTCCGGTGGAAAAATTTTCCTCCAAAAATTTTCATGGAATTTTTGCAGCGTGGGCACACCTTATTTCCAGAGTGTTTCTGTCTCTGTACCTAAAAAACATGAAAATTCATAAAAAAATTTATTGATGAAATAAAACGAAATAAAATAAAATAAAGTAAAATTAAAAGTACGGGTTGCCTCCTAAGAAGTGCCTTTCTTTAACGTCTTTGGCTAGACGTAACTCCATTTTTCATGTTACGGCGATAACGTGTTAGTCATAAGGTTTGTCCTTGATTGATTTGAAAACTTTCTTCTGCCATGGTAGTTTTATTGCAAGTTTATAAGGAGGTTCGACATTGATTGGTTGGATCCCTAGATCCCATTTGATGTTCGCCACTATGGCTGGATATGCTCCTATCTTCTATAGGTATGGGTTATCCCATAGGTACGGCTTTGCGTCGCATTTGATTTTGTTTTTCTCAACCTGCGATGTATATGTTGAAAATGTCTTTGTCACAAAATTGTATGAGATATCTGTGTACCATGGTATGATGTCTTTGTACGCAAAGAGTTATCCTAATCTGATATCTTGTTTCCCAGGTTTCTTGAGGATTAGCTCAACCTTGTGAAATGTTTCAAGAAATTTTCGTTCCATCTATTCCTTTTTGGTCTGTGCGAACCTTTGAGGTAAAGATGGCTGAACCACAATGGGTGGCACATGACTCTTTGCACCAGCTTTGTCTTTTGTAGGCTTTAGATTTTTGAGATTGTCATCTTTGTCAGAAAAAGGTGCGAGCCAGAAATTGGAAGGTTTGTTGGCCTTCGCACCTTCATGTTTACCTTGCTCATTTGGTGGATTCTCCTTTGAATTCTCTTGTGCATCATTCGCGGAAAGCTCATCATCATTCGTTTTCTCACCATCTGCATCAAGCTGGCTTGTATTAACATCCTGTTTAGCACCCGCATCATCCTTGTCTACATAAGGCTTGTTTGTCTTCCCTTCAATTTGTTCGTTAACGATGTCAGACAAACTCTCCTTCGCATGTTCATGTCCTCCGTTCGCCAAGGGTATGGGGAGTTTGCACTCTTTTCTTCCTATGTTGTCTTCGTAGTGGGCCTACGCAATTTCTGTGTTTAGCGGAAAATTTTTCTCTCTTGTTGGAACTGCTCTAAATTGCTCTCAATTTTATTCATAAGTTCCTTTAAAGAAGGCTTCGTTGGTGGTTGAGGTTCGCGACAAATACTTTGTTCGCGGAAGACATGTTGTGCATACGATTGAGCTTTTTGGTAGACTTTTTGCGGATGTCCTTGCCCATAATGCAAATGTGAATCGTCCTTCCACAAGGAATTGCATGTATGTGCATATGGATTGTGCTTCTTTTGGCCGTAAGGTCCTCCAATGGCATTAGCTTCCGTGGTACTTTCTACTTGGAGTGTGGGGCACACATATGTTACATGCTTTTGACTTATGGAAATCCCACATGCCTCATTCACACGTCGAGAGACGATGTCATTTGTTGAACTAAATTGTTGAGAGTTCGCGACCATAATGTTAATGATTGTTCGTTTTTTGGTTTTGTCGATATCAGGATCAAACAAAAAATTCCTATCTACAAGAGAGAGCGAAGCATAAAAGTAGAAAAGAAAAAAAAAACTCGAAGAAAAAAATAAAAATAAACTAAACTAAATTAAAAGTGAACTTAGTTTTTTGACACCACTCCCCGGCAACGGTGCCAATTTTTTATGGGTGTCGAAACGTCGAGAGATGATGTCATGTGTTGAAGTAAATTGTTGAGAGTTCACGACCATAATGTTGATGATTGTTCGCTTTTTGGTTTTGTCGATATCAGGATCAAACAAAAAAATCCTATCTGCAAGAGAGAGCGAAGCATAAAAGTAGAAAAGAAAAAAAAACTCATAGAAAAAATTAAAAATAAACTAAACTAAACTAAACTAAATAAACAGTGAACTTAGCTTTTTTGACACCACTCCCCGGCAGCGGTGCCAATTTTTTATGGGTGTCAAATCTGTCAAAATATAATACCTACTTGTTCTTTGGATTTGTAGTAGCGGCAAGTAGGGTCGATCCCACATAGAGCGGTTAAGAGATTAAGTTCACAAGCAATTAAAGTAAAAGTGGGGGTTTTGTGTTTGAGTTGAAGAAAGTAATTTAAATAAAAAGGAATTCAATATAATTTGGAACTCTAGTCAAGGTATAACTTGGAATATTAAATCAAGAATTTAGATCATCAAACTTCACAATAGATAAACCTGCATCCATCTCAAATAGCTTGCTATAGGTTAATTGATAATCCACAATTAAACCCAATCTCTCTTACTTGGTAGATAATCACTTAATAATCCATAAATGACTAATTCTTATTATCAAGATTAAAATCCTTAGATAATCCACTTAGAATTTAAACCTATCAAATAGCTTTATTGAATTAAAAGACTCGATGCACATAAACTATCAAAACACTAATCTGTTAACTTATCAAGAATATGAATTCATACCTTCTAACTCGTTGCTTGGTTACTTACCACTTGTATCAAGGATGCCTCGATTGGTTGTCATATATATATAATCCAATATATACGTGCTGAATAAGCCTGGAAGATATAAAAATACTTGAAATAGATGAAGAAGATAAATAACAAGAAATCTCACTAAAAACTTTTATTAATAACCTCGAACTTAAACCTTAACTAGAAAAAGAGTTCAGCAACTCATGGAGAAGGGAAATCAACAAAGAAGAGAAAGATGGGAATTATGAGATGAATGATTTCTATTCTCCTCATTACCCTATTTATAATAGAGGTCATATACATCAACTAGGAGAATGAATTACAATAAGATTTAATTTAAAGCTCTATCTTACTCCAAATATAATATAAAACATAAAAGTTCAACTTGAAGTAGAATTCTTATTCTTATGTTAAGTGCTCCTTAAAATCCAAATCCAACTGAAACTTCTCTTTTAAGAATGTATTATCCTTTAGTTGTCAAAATCTCTAAAAAAATCAAACACTTGTTAAAAGATTGATTTATAGTTGGATTAACACTAAAATATAAGTATATATATATATATATATGTGAAAAATATATAAATATTAGACTTATCAGAGACCATGCTGGAAAAATTCTTATTCGCTTTTCGAAGTCTATTGGTATCTCCGATCCTACAGGGGCAAAATTACAAGGAATCCTGGAAGCGTGTAGTCAGTTTTCTTCATCCATTTGGCATGGTGTCAAATCCCTCATTATTGAATCCGATAGTGAGCTTGCAGTGAAATGGATTGAGAACCCCCATCTAGCTCCAGTTATTATTTTGGTAGAATTAAAAATGAAAGACAACATTATTGATTTTGTAAAATTATTAATAAAATTAGAAAAAATTGCATATTTAGTATCCAACTATGCTTGAGTTATTATTTTGGTACCCCAACTATTATTTTTAGTAAAATAGTACCTAACGTTACGTTTTTGTTCTGTTTTGGTACCTGACCGTTAAAAACTAACAAAAATAGTGACGTGGCTTGGGCTAATAACAATTTTAGTCCAAAAACTTATACAACCTATCAATTTATTCTAAAATTTCATCAATTTAAACATTATTTTAATTTTTGGATTAAAATTATAAATTTATCATTCTTCTTCTTCCAATCGAATATAATTTGCAACTTTACCCTCAAAATTAAGATTATGTTTTAAATTGATGGATTTTATACTAAATTGATCATATATATATGTTTTTTGAACTAAATACCAAGCCACGTCATCATCTCTATTAGTTTTTAAGGCCGGGTACCAAAATAGAACAAAAACTTAATGTTAGGTGTCATTTTATAAAAAATAATAGTTGATATTAAAACATTAATGCGAACATAGTTAGGGTCTAAATATGTAGTTTTCCCATAAAATTAAAAGTACATACAAAATTATTAATTTGAGAATACTATACGAACAAAATGATCCCATTAACTTGTGGGATAGGTACTTAGGATGCAAATATACAATTTATTCACTGTTTTTGAAAATTGCAAAAGTTTTTTTTATTCTTTTAGATATGAATGAAATTCATTAATCTAACTATACATCATACATTAGTTAAAAAAAGTATAAATCATACATCTTGACCATCATTTTCTTCATCCGTTTGCATCTTTTACATGGGTAAATACTCAAAGCGGTTGGTAATACCAATTTCACACTAATAGTGGTCGGCTGAAGAACAGAAATCTTATGTAGTTTTTGGTATCCTATATATGTTCCGAAGTTAAAAAGATTAAGTTTAGAGTTTAAATTAAATTTTGTGTTTAGATTTAAAGTTTAAGGTGTAAAGTGTATTTTTAGAGTTTAAAATTTATGATATAGAAATTTGAATTATGACTTAAAATTTAATTTTTTAATTTTAGGGCATATACAGAGCATAAAAAGAACAAATGATTTTTGTTCATGGGCGAACATGTTGATTAAAGCAATATCAAAATCTATCCATAATCATATCTCATTATTTACGAAAACCTTGATGCTAGTTCTTTTAACCATCCGTATTCGATTTATTGAACGGTTAATTTAGATTAAATTTTACAAAAATTTAATATAAAGTGATTTTCTAACTTAATTTTTTTTTATTCACAATATTAGAATTCAAATTCTTCACCCTCGTATTATTTAAAAAGCCTAGCATCTTATATCCTTTAGATTAATTAATTGTTGACACTCTCATGATTGTTTTTAAAGGATCATGATCATCCATTCATCTTACTGAATATAATTGAATAAAAACACACTACAACGAAGTTATGATTTTTTTAATTAAATAGAAAAAATTTACATTTTCATAGCGGGATATAAATTCGTACAAGATAAAATAATAAAAACATCTTTAGTTATTATACAACGAATGAATCTCAAAAGTTGTGATTTTTTCTTAGAAGGCTAGAAGTAAACTATAATTTTTAAATGATTAAAATATAATTCTTTCATTGTCTTGGACTGTAACTTTATAGTTTGTAAGGTGATTAAAGTGAAATTTTATCATTTCTGAGGTTAAACTATAAATTTATTATCATCGATTACAATTATAAAATTTAGGCTTAACTACAAAATAAGTGCTCAAGTTATGTTTTTTTTTTATAATAGGTGTTTAAATATTTTTTTATTTGAAATATGTACTTAAAGTATTTTTTTTTTGAAATAGGTGTTTAAAGTTTTATTTTTTGCTTGTTTTAAAATTAACTGAGGCACTACTTTAGCACTTATTTCAATCAAAAATAAAATTTTAAACACCTATTTCAGCCAAAAAATACTTTATACCTATTTCAGCAAAAAATGAAACTTAAAGCAGTTATTTCGACTAAAGAATTTAAAGGGATTAGAAATAAAATTATCAATGATAAAGTGTGGTGTGTGTTTCACACTTGTACACGTGTATTTCAAAAATTAATATCTTTAATTAAGTTGGAATAATTTAATTTTGAGGGGAGTGGTCTTTCAATTTTAATCCAATTTGGTTAGTATATCAGAGTGGGCTAATCCAGATAACTCAGAAGGATTTGAATAGAGCTGGGCGCCCGAATGTACCTTTAAACGGTTTCCTATTGGGTTTTCTCATGTATTGGTAAATCTACCATATATATTATTCTTAAAATTTTGTGTAAAATATATGTTTTGATTTATTGCGTTAAAACCCGATGTTATTAGGTCCACAAAGTGGGTTGTTATAAATATTTGAAAAAAACACCCTGTAAAAAATGTCCATCGGGTTTGACTGTATAAGTATTTTGTTTTAGTTTTGTTATTTTTGAAGTATTTTAGTTAATAGACGGTATATAATTTAAAATAATTTAATAATTTTTTATATTTATATAATTTTTTAAATCGATGTAAGTTTGTCACATTAGCTCAAACTTTTTACAGTTAGTTGGCTAATAGTTTTATTTACGGAGGAGTCATTTAAATTTAAAATAAAACGTTAAGAGTTAAAATACTTTAAAAAATTTTGACCAAAATGATTATCCGATCAAACGTTAGCAACATATTTTTGACATTATACTTTGAAAAAACGACCCAATGTCCCACCCAAGTTCCTACGTGGACATCACCTAAACCCAAGGTTCCTCCACTAGGCTCCAATGTTAGCATTAGGCAATTTGTTGTAGCGTATTTATCATTCATGTTATATAATAACCTGTGCTTTTTAATTATTATTTTTGATTAAGTATACTTTTTAATTATTGTTTAATATGCAATACAATACATGGACTATCATGATAATCTCAATTATAAAATTTAAAACTTTCATTAATAAGAAGAATCATAACATATGATTTCTCTTATAATAATTCAAGACACTAAATACAAATTAATTATAAAGAGAAAAAAAGGTTACATCAAATGATAACTCTGCCTAAACTATTCAATATTAAAATAAAAGGCTAAAATCTGTTGCTGAAATACACCAAACCTTTCCCCCTTTGTTTTTCCGACTTCAATACCCTGTGGGATATTGACAGCTCCCGTATGCTGCAATACAAAGTC